>JABUQX010093133.1:0-70000 GCA_015478945.1 Trachelipus rathkii | reverse complement strand
ACACATATATATAACTTATAAAAGAAAATATATAAAAAAAAATTTGGTAATTTATCTTACAATTTATTAAAATAAAAAAATATATAAAAAAGTTTAAACACAAAGATATTTATATACGTGTTTTACACCTTGTAAATAGGTAGCCTATGAATATAACTTTATTACTAATAAAATAAACCCTAACTAAAAGTTATATAATATTTAACTATATATAAAAACATAAATATAAAAATTTATACATATTAATAATATAATGATTATATATTTATTTCATATATATATATGTATAAATAATAATTATATATAAACATAAATATTATATACTATTAATATAAGTTAAATTATAATATACTAAATGTTCGTTTCTAAGCACAATTAAATTACGTATATAATTAAAAATTAATAAAATTAAAAAAATAGTTATAATATATAAAATATATAAAAGATTAAATATTATAAATATATATTATTATAAAATAATACTACAAGTGGATGGTGCAGGAGAAATCAAATTATATGCATCAGATAGTTTAAACACTTTTTTTGCTTTCAATATATTTGTTAATATATGATAATAACAATATTTGAGTGCCAAGAAGGTAGAAAAAATTTAAATAAAATAAATGTAAAGAAATATATTTATAAAAGTATATTTATACTCAATTATTGAAATAGTTACCAAATATTTTATAATACGAGTAATTAAAAAAAAAATTATAAATAAATTTTATATAATAATAAATTAAAATCGTAAGTATATAAAAAAAATAAAAATAAATAAATACAAATATACAATATGAGTATTATATATACTTTTAATTAATATATAATATAATTATATATATAATATATATATATTATATGATATATACCACACACATATATTATATATATATATAATATAGATATATTATATATATATATATAATATAAAAAGTTAATTATATATAATTGCATTAAAAATAATATAGTATATTTAACTATTATACGTCTTAATTAATCATTAATATATTCAATATATATGTCACGACAGGCTAGTGCGTGATATACACTAGGAGAGCTGTGCGGGGCACTTACGCACCTAGTGTCGCGCTCGATCAGTCATGACGAGAGCCGTGAATGGTAATTAAGTCGAGATTTTTCAATGGAAATAAAAATATTTTTAGAGCAGCCTATCGAGACCTGAAGAGAGAGAGATCACTCAAGTCACTCACGAGCGATCTAATAAGGGAGTAGAGAGTAAAGCAGTTATTATATCAGCGGAGGTGAGGAGAACTATACGATACAGATATATATACACGCTATATATACACGTCAGAGAGAGGGGACATATATAGATGATATGAAGCAGAGCGATATATATCCGGATATGATTCAGAGTTGTTAGAGAGATAATAATGATTATTCTGAGCAACTTGGGTATTTTCAAAATTATATATAAAATAAAGATATACCACGGAAGAAGTACGAAGATGATGAATGCGATAGAGATAGCTAAATTCAAGAATTACAACACAAGTGAACCTCGTCCCGCTCATCAATTGTGGGAATCGATACGGATCAGCGTAATAGCTCAGGTTTCATCTCTCCAGTACTTGGTTTCCTGTTAATGGAATTAAAATGAAAAGTTCTCTTTTCTATAAAATAAATAATATTTTATAATTCATCTAACCTATTTAAAAATATTAACCCAAGGGACTGTTTAAACATCAATAAAATAAACACAAACTATTACGATAGCATTTAGATAGTATATATTATCAAAAAGCCAATTAATTAATTATAAAAATATTATATAAACACCATATTATATAATATATTTATAATATAATTATCTATATATATATATATAATATATTCATAATATAGTATATATATATATATATTAGAATTTATGGGAAATTAACTAAAAGTATAACAAGAAATAATGAAAATATATATAATGTATTGACTCTTGATAGCATTTCTATTGGTGATGCGATGAAGGAACGAAGTTTGTACCGCATACTTTATAAATTCTTCTGAACATTTTAAATTAAATACTTTGAATTTTAACGAAATAAAAAAAAAGTAATAGTGGTAGTTTGGCTTTATTGAAAATATGTTGCTAACAGAACTAATGATGACCTAGTTATACATATGGACAATGAACAAAGAGAAATTTCACAATATTAATATTCAGAGGAAAAAATTGTAATTAAATGTAGAAAAAAAAGTTTAGTGAGATATTATTAGCAAAGTTAATCGATGTTTTTATCATTACTTATTGAAACAAAAATGTAGAAAAAAATATTGGGTCATCAAACTTCCCTAAGGGTTCATTAATATGAAACCAGAGATTACACCAGTAAAGTAATAGACAAGATATATAAAATTAATTTACTCTCATTCCATGTTAGGATTTTCCAAAAAAAAGTATGAATTAAGATGAGATATATATCTTTGTTACGCTCAGAGTGGAAGCTTGTGTGACTGAAGATATTAACTTCCAGAAAAAAAAAAGATCAGAGGACACTACTAGAAGAAAATATCTTTGAGCTTGACGAGTCGGATGTTTGGAGAACAAAGAAATAATACAATATAAGAGGTAGCAAAGTTGAAGGGAAAGGGGGTGTGGGAGGATATAGAGAGGGAAGTAATAAGATTTGTTTTTTTTTTGGGTGCCTAAGTCTTGAATCGCAATAATAAAACGCTAAGACAAATTATCGAAGAATACATTGAAAAGGGAACAATAGTAATAACCGACGAATGGAAGGGATAATATAAAATTTAATCATATATAGCTATCTAGATATTTAAAGAGAGAGAGTATCAAAAGTATTAATTTCGTTAAACCCCAAGAAACTGGATTCATACATAACACAAATCGAGAGGCACGTGTCAGTTAGGTTAGGAGTCTTAAAAATATTCGTACAAACGTTTACCTAACATAAGATACCTAATGACGATTTGAGAGAATAACGTAATGCACAATATAAATGACCATAAATGTATTGTTATTGCATTATTGTAAAAGGAAAATTGCCAAAAAGATCGGTCTTAAATGAAAGAAACTATTGAATAACCTCTCCATTCATATGTCTCTGGAAAGTGGAAAGAGACAACAGTCAAAGAATATAATATGAACTATTTTTGAAAACATTGGGAATCAAAGTAACTATCAAACATAAAGGTTAGTATATAATAGTTATTATTATAAACTATAGTGAACAACTTTTGAATCAAACCGAACCGATGGCAGAAGTCTGGGTTTCTCGGTCTTCACTCGCGAGCGAAAAAACAGGAGTTAGGAAAATTCTCCTATCCCTCCAGGGAGGGTCTCCGAACACTCCCACACATTAGAGATTTCAGATGGTCTATAGAAAGTGAAGAAGTTAAGAAGAGGTTTCAAATATTCTTAGAAAGAATACAGGTGAGAGTATAGGGCGATAGTTAGAAGATCAGAGCGGCTTTCCTTTTTCGGAATAGGGTTGGACATAGTGCGTGCTTCCAAACACTGAGGGAAGTGTTAGTATTGAGACATAGTAGAATATATGTTGAACGCCGAGGGAGGGCCCAAGCTGGAAAGCACACTCCCTCAAACGGGGAGGATGCCATTTGGCCACCCGCCTTCCTAACGTTCATTAGATCTCAGGACCCTTCGAGAGGAGAAGAGGTGGAAGGAGGAGGCGAATGCACAGAAATCGTCACAGGGTTGAAGTTAGAACAGGAAAATAGGCAATGCCGAAGAGAGATTGGCCTTTTTAAGTTGGAGTAGTTAGCAACAGGCCATCAGATCGAATAAGAGGAGGAAAGGCAGATTTACAGAAGATGTTTTGGCAAGCCAGAAGATTTGTCAGTAGGAAGACCAAGGAGGTTAGCGCACCTGTCGTTTGATGAAAGCCCGCTTTGCTCCTCGAAGAGTATCCCTGGAAAAACGATTTCTGCTGAATGAAAATTAGCGAGAGTGAAGGAGAACGGAGAATTTTCCACTCCACCCGATAAGCACAAGCGCACCGAGCATTCTCCTAGCCATCGACATTGGCACGCACGATAGCAACAGGCACGATCGAACCATGGATTAAATGAGGAGCACACACAGCATTCACTACGCAAGACAGGATTGAAAACCCTGATTCACATACACGCGACGAATTACAGCGCATACGCACCTTAATGCTAAGAAGCAATGCGGTCATCAGAGTCAAAGCAGTCATATATACAAATTATATTAGCGTAAGAAGGTTGATAAAAAGTCCCCCCAATCACGCCGATCAAAGTGCCAGAAATATACGCCAGCTATACGAGCAGATGCAAGCTGTTGGAGTGAAAAGTATATAAGTTAAGAGATAAAGGTTGTGGTCAGATTTACCAATAGGAACGAAGGTAGTGTATTTTTTAGAGAGAAGGACTAGTGCGGTAGAACCACAGACGTCATAGGTGTGTTCAAAGAATGCGTTGGACGATCCGAATGTGTGTAGGTTCTTGATTATATTGACTGCTAACGTATCAAAAAACCCTTGAAGAATGATGATAGATATCGGCCTCCTCACCCACCAAGTTTTCTTAAATCAGTATGAGAGCAGATCCAATACCATTCATGTTTGTGGTACATTGAAGATCCACTAAATATAGGACCTTTCATTTATTTAATATATAGAGTTTCTAGAAAGAACTAAAATAGCACAGTCTACGTGAGAGGGTAGTAAGAATATTCAATAGAAAAAGGAGTGAAAATCTGTTCTCTGTTAGGAGAACAGTGTCAGAAGCCACAAGATATTGTAGTGAAATGAAAGATAAGATTTTGATCCACAAAGATCACGAAGCTATTAGGAGAAGTCAGAATTCCTAATGTAGACGTGTTACCAGGTATTAATGTTTACATAGCACATACTCCACCCCACCCTTCAGTAGGAAATTATGAAATAAGTTTATTAGAGAGACGTATTAATTAATCCGAGCTATTATGGAGCATCAATATTTAGCCATCTGAGTCCAGAGGATCAAGAAAGCACAAATATGTAGTGGTATAAACGAGTTAGATAGGATAAAATATTCCACATGAAGCAAAAGAAGCCACCAGCAAATAACTGCCATCTCTACACACACACACCACCTAATCGATCAAATTATCTATGCTGATTTCATTGAATATACTCTACTGCACAAATTAAAAAACAAAGACAAAAACGAGCTAACGTGGCTTCGGAATAAAGAAAAATTAAACAAACAATAATTCCTATACTTAAAAATTTAAGCACTAACATCAATTAAATAAAAAATTATACCTACTCAATATAATAAAATTACTCCTACTGATTATAGCCACCAGAACTTTACAATATAAACCTTTATACTCACAAAGACTAATTTCTAATATGATTAAAACCTACAACTTAAACAAAGAAAAAAGAAATGGAAGATACAAAATGGTGTTGGTTAAAAAATTTTAAGGACTATAATGCATCTCTGTATCCTATTAAATATAAACTAACATAAACCTCATTACAATCTAAAACTTAAGCTTGGACAACATAATGTCATTTCTAAAAATTTATTAAAACCTACTATTAGTAAAGTCTCCATGGCAAAATATTATTACATACATTATCTAATGTATATAATGGTAAGACTATAGTAATATATATTATTATAGTATAATATTATATATTATATATAAATATAATATATATATATAAATATGATACTATATATATTATATATTATATATATTAATATATATAAATATATATATCATATATATAGAATTTAAGTTCCCTATATTAATTAAAAAATTTTATATATTATACATATTATGACTATATACCATATTATTTATACAAGTAATATATATATATTATTCATATATTATATTATATATAAATAATATATAAGATATAATATATAGTAAAGATATATTAAAATATACAACATAACATATTTCCGTTATATAACTCTTAAACTATGAAAACACCCATATACTGTGAAAGTCATATAATAACATTATACTATATAGAAGTATCCTTCACATCTATTTAATAACTAAATACTGTAAAAGTCGAGATTATTAACGAGGTTACACTGACATTCATGGAAATTGACTCAGATTTGGGGGTTTGGATGGACTAAATATAATATTATATACTAATATATATATAGTATATTATATATATATATAATACGAGATATATATAATTATATAAGATTTATACAAGGTATATATAGTATATTTATTAGGATTAAATGTAATTATCATTCTAATTATAGTTACACATATATCATATACTTTTTTTTTTTCAAATGGACAGAGTTGACGTTAATACTTAATATATTAATCAAAGTAAGATCCAAAATTATATATTGATAAAATTACTGACATATACATATATATAATATCAATAACTAATAAGCTACAAAGTATACCATCAACACTAAGTACATACATAGTATATAATTAATACATATAATAGTATATACTATCAATATATACAACATATCTATTTTCATCTGGGTTAACTATGACCATACATCACCGGTAAGAGTGCTAACGGGAGGATAGGTCCCTATGAGATCCCAGGAATGTCCCAGATGAAGTGCCAGATGAGTGCCAACTGAATGCCAACTGAGTGCCCACATAGTGCCAACTGAGTGTCATATAGTGCCACTTTTTTCTAGCCTTTCTAGCCCACCCTGAACAATTCAGAATAGCTAATTATGGTGTCTACCTAGGTTTATAAGGTATAGTATCGATTGGTGTAATATTATATGAGTGCTAGGATGCTTCATTTCTAGCCTTCTCTAGCACGGCCATCATCTATACGTCATAGAATACATCCTAATTATTGGTTTCTACCCTATGTTGTAAGGTATCTGATCGATTGGTGTGTAAATTATATGTTGAGCCAGTAGGCAACTTCCTTTACTAGTACTTTCTAGCACGACATAATATATATTAATATATATATATGTATATAAGTATATATATATATATACTAAATATATAGCTACTATATATATTATATTATTATATATATATAATATTATATTATATATATATAATAATAATATACTATACTAATATATATATATACCAAAGATTCTATAATATATATAAAATGAGTTACAGTGAGGGTGGCTGCGAAAAGCAAACGTTTCGAGTCGCTTCTGCAACAGCCCCGCCGCGAAAACCAACAGCGTGCGCGCCGCATCCCGCAACGCTGTCGCAAAACCGCCGCGTGCGCACCGTAGGTGCATTGTTACGCATGCGCTAAACGTGCACACAACCGCGTGTGCCCGCAGGCGCAATATTACCTCATGAACGATAACAATAATAATAATAATATTCGTAATTAATGATATCAATGTATACTTATTCAACCCACGAACAGAATTTTCTTTTCAACTCATACTATTTCTAATCCTATACATTATAAAATGTTTTAATTTCATATAATAAAGACATTTTTTTATTAAAAGCATATACTTTAAAGCCCTCAAAGAGTAAAACAGTAGATCAATAGCGCAATTGCTAAGTCCATAGAGGGATTAGTTAAGTCTTTTGTTTTAACCTAAATTGAAAATATTTAACATTTTCAGCCTTCCTTAACCTTCTATATATTTCATAACATTATGTTTTCTTTAAAATTTTTTATTTTGGTTTAAAAATTAATTTTAATACTTTTATTTATAAATTTAAATAATGTAGTTTAAAATTGAAGAATACGTGTACTGTTTAAATTGAAGAATGTTTTTTCTAAAATTGATGAAATTTTTTAAATCATATACTTTACATATAATCCTAAAGTTGATCAGATAACAAATTACGAGAAAGAAGTGTATAAGTTATAATTCACGACCACATTAACATCCATGAAAAACGTATCTTATACCCAAGATGCCATACAAAAAATTGATAGATCTTAAAGACTCTACATTCTACAATGCATCACTACGCTAATCGATAGCCGTGATTGCAATATACTTGCCATAGTGAAGATAAGAAACTTGAAGTGCAAAATGAAGAATTTAGATTTAAAAAATATCCTAAAAACAGCTTAACTATTAGAGTGCGTAAATCCGGAATATAGTCTTTTTAATATAATAATTTTTAAAAGACAATTATTTTGAATGAATCAGGACCGATCATCATTGACGATGATGAAATAAGTTAGGGTCAAATATTGTGGGATTTGAATAGCTGATCTCTCACGTGCTGAGAAGAAGGGTCCTGTAACTGGATGGAACGAGATCAAACAAGAACTTCAGACTATTAATTTTCCAAGAACTTGTAATCTTAAATACAACAACGCTAGCAGACTTGGAATGATATTCCGGAAGACGCCAGATCTGATTCAAGTCTCCAGGCTACTCCTACGCTTCAGATAATTTAAACGTGTTACCTAGAAGGAAGAATAAG
The DNA here is from genome assembly GCA_015478945.1 of Trachelipus rathkii. NCBI lineage: Eukaryota > Metazoa > Arthropoda > Malacostraca > Isopoda > Trachelipodidae > Trachelipus > Trachelipus rathkii. Next base: position 61,605 of record JABUQX010093133.1, on the reverse strand, counting down.
AAAACACCTTATAGTAGACTGTGGATTAACTCGTATCACTTATTAATCATGCATAATATACAAGTATATATATATAATTACTATATAATATATATATTATATATATATAATAGTATTATATTATATTATATATAATATATATTATATTTATAAGTGGTCGCTTTCCATTTAGCCATCATATGTATCTGTAAAAACTTGATAAGCTTACAGTAAACGGAAATACAATTTTGGAATCAAGCGGTAAAGGTTAGTACTGAACACTTTAAAAAATATAAAAAGGGATTTTTGAAAACTGATACTGTATCTATAGAAAGAGTATTTTAACCAAGTACATCATTTGATTAACATTAACAATGTAATACACGCAAACACTAAGAATAGACCAAGAAAAAACCGCAAAAATGCAAGGAGTCGGGGTCTTCGGGCCTTCCAAGAGAACTACGGGGTAGGAACTATTTCCCCCCTGGGAGGTCTCCCGAAACCCCGCCTTTGGTCATTTTGGGTGTCGCGGAGTTTCCTCCGCCCCGTCCCCTACGCGGTATGGAAACAACATCCCCTGCCCTACTTCTCCCCGTCTGCTCGCGAGAGCCCCCTAGGTGTGCCGATGAGTATAATATATATAATAATACTTATATATATAACTAATATTAATATCTTAATATGTATATATATTATTATATAACTAGATATATATATGTATATAGTATATATATATTATAAGACTATATATATAGTATTTTAATTTGAGCACGTGAAAGAGCATTTTGCGTTACAACCCAGTTACATATTTCTGCCACCCGTATAATTGAAGCATGTTTTGTAGAGAGTGGCAGATCTTTTGATAAAAATTTTTCATTTAAAACAAGAAAATTTAAAGTTGTGAGCCCCTTTTATCATTTATACATTAATTATACTTAAATAATACTTTCCATGAGCTCTAAGTTACCTGAATCCGAAATATGTTCCTTTTTAAACTCGTACGCATTAAGTAGTTTTAAGTACATATTGACCGTTGCTAAAGGAAACGCTGGCATATAGTATATATTATACTATTAGTCTATAATAATATACTATATATTATATATTATATTAATAGTAATATATTTGTATATATATATATATATATAGATATATTATATAGTAGTCTAGTACGTATATGCTGCTTTATTTAGTGAAGCTTGTTTATAAATAAAATTAAATTTTAATACGTTATGTTAATAAAAATTTTTGACTTTTATACGTCACATTTAGTGATATATATATATATACTATTATAGAATTCAAATGCGTATATATTATATACCTAATAGTATAGTTATATTATATTGGGAAGGACAAGATATAATTATATAATATCTATCATAATATATAGGTATAGTATATATAATATATAATACGAATAATATATATATTCATATGTATTAATCTTATAACGACAATCCCATAATATATATATTTTATATATCTATACTAAATATAATATATAGTATATACTATAATAATTAAATATCATATTATATATAATATCCATCATCACTACTTAACAAGTATATAAATATATTATTATAATATAATATAGTATATAATACTGTATAGTATAACAGTATCCACTCACGGGCTAGAGCCGCTATTCAGGGAGAGGGCGTTGCACGCCAAAATTTTAAAGTTTCAACCGCAGCGCAAATTACGCAGATAGCACAGACGCAGGCTTAAAGTGAGGGAGATTAAAATTCAGCAGGAAACACAGGGGATGGAAGAGAAGCAGCTTAAATATTGTGGCAGGAAACAAAGTTAAAGAAGCACACAGAGTACACAAAAACTAGCCTATGGGCTTACCTACATGAACACAATAAATCGCTCAGTGCGGACAGATAACAACAGTGTAGAGCTTCACCTAAATAAGATCAAACAGAAATCTAGAAAAAGTCAGAAAAAAGTGATAAGTAAAAAAAAAAATCTACACACAAGAGAGTGTAGTGATATTCCCCTCGACACAAATCTTGCAGCATGCGGTAAAATAACCTACTGAAAAACAGATAAAGCCCCAACGATCGCCGCCCGCAAAAGAGATAGAAGAGAGAGTTACAAGTGAAAAGAGCTGGAAAGAGACGATAAGACAAGCTTATAGAGAGGATAACACTTTATAGGCTTTTGGAATCGACCACGAGAGAGAACAAAAAAAGACAAGAGAGAGAAAAACAAAAATAAAAACAGCTGAAAGAAATAATTATACAAAGAATTGTGTAAACTCCATACAAGGGCGGATGAGACCCTATGATAAGACTGGTGACAACTGTAAAAGAGAAAAAAATCTTTTGCAGTCTAAACCAATACTGACCACAGTCTACAGGAACCATAAAAAAATAAAAACTATAAAGCGAAACAAAACAAGAGAGGTTTCCCCAAGGACTATTTTTTATTGTTTAAAATTAAAACAATAAGACCAGTGGATGTTTATATTATCAAACAAGAAGAAGAAGAACATACCAGAAAGAGATTATTAAAAAAAGTATAAGAAGGTGTATAACGCAGAGCAGAGAGATTATATGAAAGAGTTGGTTTTTAAAAGAATTGCGCAAATTTCACAAGATTGAAGAAACGTAAACCCCAATCAAGAAATATTCTATCGCTCTCACAGATTCAGCGGAGAGTAATTTAGAATCGGAAAGATAAGAACAGATGGACAATATCTACAAAATATGAAGTATAAAAGAGAGGAGCAGAATTTAGAAATGACGTATGAAGAATGAAGGGTCTGAAGTTTCACTCGCATAGGTGACGGTGCCTTAGTAGCTTAGATGTGCAACTATGAAGATAATAATAATAATGAATGAAAAGTAAGAATAAAGTAAGGAGATAAGACAGAACCCAGGAACACCACTATTCACTAGAATAAAGAAGAAGAAGTCGCTTCAAACAATCAACAAAAGAAGAAAAACACAAGCCGATAAGAGTCATACTTGAAATGAATCTAGACATAACAAGGCAAGAGAAAGGAGAAACCCAACTCAAAGGGAGCTTTGGAGGGAGCATTGGAGCATATGCCTCTATGTACTAAAAAGTTAATGAGCCCGTCAAAGCCTTGGGGATATATGTTCAAGCTGCCAGCACACACAAGTCTCACCACCGTAGATTCCTGAGGGCGGAATAACACCATGAAATTGGTTTTTTTTAAATAGGAAAGTATATCACCATTAGACCTCGTAACGCCGAAAACCGTACTGGCGATACGAAGAAGAGCTGAGATTTCACGAATGAGTCTATAGCGAGATAGTGGAAGTTAAGAAGGGCTTTTACAAAGAATCTTAGATCTTAAGGACTCAACATCAGGTGAGAGCTATGGTGCGTAATGAGTTAGAAAAGGTATGAGCGCTCTTTTTTCGGAAATCGGTGGACATGCTGCGTGCTTCACACTGAGGGAAAGTGTTAGTATGAGACATAGAGAATATAGTTGAACGAGAGGGAGGGGCCAGCAGGTAAGCACACTCCCTCAAAATCGGGGAGGAATGCATCCTCTGGGCCACCCGCCTTCCTAAACAGTATGCAAATAGATCTCAAGAAGCCTTCTGTTAGAAGATAGGTTGGAGGGTATGTGACAAGGTCACCAGAAATGGTCCAAGGGTTATGAGTGAGGACGAAGAAAAATTGAGGAACCGCGAAATATGATTGGCGCGTGTGCCAGTTTGACAACATTTTTCAAGGGGGGCACCCAATAGCGAATGCCTTTATAAAGCTGGAAAGGAAAATTTACAAACTTTTTTAAATCGGCGGTGCTTTGTCAATTTGTCGGACAGATGAGCAGTAGGAGAACAGGAGGTTAGCGAGCCAGTTTAATCCGTTTGACATCTAGCAAGCCCGTTGCTTACGATGAGATGTTAATACCCTGCCAGTACAGTGATTTCGTACGTGCTGAATGAAAAATTAGCGAGAGTGATATGGAGAATCGAGAAATTTTACCACCTCCCCGATAAGCCTGTCTCTCCTGGCAATGGCCAGAGAACAGGCTACGAGAACTATATACGAACACAGCAATTAATTGAAATGGATTATGAAGGAGAGCACAAAGATTTAGTTCAGAAAAACGGGAACTGAAAGCCTGCTCATTCCCGTCGACGATTACAGGCTCCCACCTTAAATGGGCAGAAGCCGAAGCCGTCATCCAAGTCAAAGCAGGTTCATTCTAATTATAGTATAGCGTAGAAAGCGACGCGCAAGGCCCCCAATCCCCACACGAGTACATCAAAGTGCCCAAAGAAGGAAACGGCGTAGGGCAAGATGGAGCTGTTGAAGTGAAAGTATTATAAATAGTTAAAGAGATAACACACACACACGTTAGCGGAGCAGATTACCAATAGGTAAACGAAGGTACATCACAGACCACTATTTATTAAGAGAGAGTAAAGGTACTAAGTGTGAACACATTAAGTCATAACTGGGTTAACAAACGAAATCCTAGTTTCGAGCACGACTCTCGTGTAATTAGTGTTGAAAGCGTTGTCTTATGACATTTAGATGTCATAGAATCCGTTGAGCAATGCTGAATAATTCGGCCTCCTCCCACCATTTCAGTATGAATGAACAGTATCACAATCACTATAAACCTAGTCTAGATGCTAAGCGGAGGTAGCAAGATGTACAATCCCCTAATATATAGAACCAGCGACCCTTTCAAGTATTTTGATGGAAGAGCAATGTCGAAAACAAGTACTACTGTAATAGGTATAAGCATTATATATAACTTCAAGAAAGTGAACAGCAATCGAAATCTTGTGATCTATTGTTAGCGAGTACAGAAACAGGTGAAGCCAGAATGCACACAACGAGAGTTCTATCAAGTAGACACGAAAAAGACACAGAATTTGAGCCGCACATGATGAGTCAACTAATTTTTGCGCGGACAAGACAGGCATGATTCGCTGAGCTATTCTCACTAAGCGATAACTCCAGATGTTAAGATATAAAGTGAGTATTTTATATGCGATTTATACATAGGACAATACACATGGACCACCCTAACTACATTTAACTAAAGATTTTATCAGACTCGGATTATATAATTTGAAACAACATAATGCTTTATATCTTTATCTATCCGTTAAACGATTTCTAGAGGAGTAATTCTTCACGCCTATCTGATCCCAGTGATTACGAGCATGTTATTATTAGGTTATGGTTAGATAGTGGATATTCCAAGAGGCAAAGTTAGATTTTATAGAGCTGCGGATGTTTCGAGACTAATTATGAGCGTTAATAAGAAATGCCAACGACGCCTAATCCAGAATATAGGCACATATTCTTAAAGCAAAACACGACTCTCTAGGCAAACACACCATACAACTCTACTAACTCGACACACAGCAGAATAAAAACATAGACACAACAACACAAAAAGAAGAAATAGGCGGTGATATAAAAAATCAAATCCCTAACTAAGGCCCTTACACTATCTATAATATCTTTAAGTCTATTTTAATTAAGCCGCCAACTTACAAACAGGCATAACACAGCAATACAAAATATCGACTATAAACAAACAAAAAATTCAAGACATTTACTAACATTTAATTTTACTATATAACAAATTCACGTTGATATAATATCAAAACCGTTAAATCCTTCACACAACATAACTACACTCTCTTGCTTAAGATAATTATTAATATAATAACCTTACAACTAAATATGCAAAAATAAATGAAGATAACCACTAAAATCCTCTGAAACTTTGAATAAGTTAAGTAAACTCACAATGTAATTTATATATAAACACATAATATTAAAACTAAAACAGTGGAAAGTTATCAATACAAAAAGTACAACCTATAAACAAACTTCAACTACACTTCCTAATATATTTTCATAAAACCCTACATATATAACTTATATATATCCCGTGGAAGAAAAAACTATCCGGGGTTGAAATATGTCATAGGCCGACCTTATTAGAAATGTGTGTGTGTATTAATGCCATTAGCGAGCGGGGGATCACCTTATACTATCACCCTAGAAGGGTAGTGTATTAGGCGTGTCTTTAACCCCTATATATCACCGTAAGGGAGGGTATAAGTATAGCTCAGGTACCCGAAGAGGCTGAAGGGCCTAGAAGCCGCTTACAACCCCTTCGGGTGAATCCCCTCGCAGGATTCACACCTTTTCAAGGGGCGCATCCCCGCTGGGTTTTCTCTCGGACGGGATGTGATGTTAGATACTCTTGGTTAATGAAAACTGTTTATTCGTAAGTTAGGTACGTTTATGTTAAATATTACTATGACAATGGTGGAAATTAATCACTGATATTGTTAGAGAAAACTGCTGATTTTTGTAAGATATTTACTGTTGTTAACTGAGACAGGACTGATGTGTTTAGATACGTGAGCCTCGAAGGGTCTAGGAGTTTTTGTTGAAGTAATGTTAGGTTTGGCCCCAGAAACTTTTTGAGCTAATGTCTACGTTTATTCTTGCATATTTCGCAATTATGTTATGCTCGAAACGAGTGACACTTTGGAATGAAGATAGTGTCAATTATGGATAAATCTTTTGTTAAATGTTTACTCATGTTAACGGTAAAATTGATAGAACCCCATTGGTATATGTTTAAATGAGGTACTTGCTTGTAAAAATTCCGTAAATAGGTTACGTTTTTGGTTGTTATGTTGGTTAGTTACTTTACTGTTGTCAAGTGTGGAAATTTGTTAATATTAGCAGTTTTTTTTATTCGTGCTTAGGGTGCTTTAGGTTTGTCGTTTTATTTCACAATTATATTAATTTTATTAGTTATTAAATTTAGACTTATTATTATTAAATGTTTTAAATTACTATTTATTAACGGTGAAAACTTGTTAGCGTTTACATGACCATATAATTAATTTTTCCTACTATTGTGTGTGCTGTTATTATATTGTGTGTGTTTTAGTACTAGAATTCTTTAGACTAGTATCGTGTGTATGTGTGTGGTGTGTGTCTAGTGGATATCACTAAAATATTAGAATTATTTTATATACCTATAACAGTTAATTATTTCCTTGTTAATATTATCTATAATATACATAACCTTATATTAATTAAAAATATTATTACATATATAATATATATATAATATACTATATTATAATATGTAATCAATAATATGTAATTCTGTCTATCTTATGACTGAACATTAGGTACATTATCTGTCAATATAATAATTGTATTAATATTTGACATAATGGAATTCTTAGATTTAAAAATACGTTTTTCTACAATATTATTAGACTGATACGGAACATATAATTTGCTCTACATTCGGGTATTTTATTTTTTCCAAATATTCGTGGAGTATTGCTTATGGTATCTTGGTGTTGATGACTAATAATATAATATATATAAATCAAATCGATTAATCATATATAGATATATATATTATATATATATATAGTATAAATTATATATATAATAAGTATCGATATTTAGAAAAATATATTTACCAAAAATAAATTATAGAATTAATGATTTTATCTACTAATTTGGAAATACTACATGCCTATTTAAAATATACTGTAGTTTTATTTCTATTACATTCTTTTATTAATCTCCTCTTTATCCAATAACAAGTCTTCCTGGTTAATTAAATTGGTTACATAGAAGACTATACATTTTAGTAAGTTCCCATCCGGGTGTTGCTCGCTAGGATGTTTACCACATGATTGAGTGGCCATAATCTAGTGAGTAAGTTTGCCATAACTGAAGTGTGCTTATAATATTTGAGTTGCTTAAACAGGAATATGAGCTCGAACTAAGTTGGATCATTCGTGAGTGGTTTGTTATTTTCTTTAGCTTTTTTCTTTAGTACACCGCCTGATCATAGAGACCATTGTTCCTCACATAGTTCTCTAGGCTGCTTCATAACCCTTAAGTGTTATAAGGGTATGTAGTAATTCGGGATTGGGATGATATTTATTAGTTTGTTCTAATAGTGTGATTTATTTTTTTCTTTTACCTTTTTTCTCTATGGATCTAATGTTTACGTTTATTTTAAAATACCATGCAACTATTGATCTGTTCGTTCAAATAGATTATTTTACCTCTCTCAGGATAGCAAATCAACACTTTTGCATCTGCTGATTCATTTAGCTTAGTTTTTGTATATTTTTTTATTTTGCTTCAGTTTCTTGTGGCTTGGGATATCGGATGGAGGGCTAATATTTGCACGTACATTAAGTATTTATTGCTAATTTTAAACTTTGTGTTTACATCTTTTATTTATTAGTTATTGTTAAATTTATCTTTTAAGAAGAGTAGATTATTTAATATTTTATTTTTAAATATTATGTTTAAATTTTACTTCAACTTACAAGCTTACTTCTTACATTTTATAAACTTTAATATTATGTTCTTAGATTTTAGCTTATGTGTTTGCTTAGTTTATAACCATTTTATATTGGTATACAAGTTGTGTGTTTATTTTAGAGATTAGGTATGATGTGTATGTATAGTTAGTGTTAGTGTGTGTTGCTATGGTATTGGTGCTGTATGTGTTGTTTTGACTTTTTGATATTTTTTATAATTTTTATTTTATTTGTTGAAATAATTTGATGATATCCATTAATTATTACTCTGTAAGGTTTTATGATAGAGGGTTGGTTGAAAAGGCTAAAACTATGGGGAATCCAGGGGATTTCGTCGCCAGATTGGATACCAACGCCACCGCCGAAAGAAAACTTAACGATATGCACGGCTGTCACTGAGCAAGGCGCGTACCCTTGTGTCGACCATTATTTAGATATCTCTCGAATGTAATGTTTAGTAGGTGACCACGTGCAAACAGCTACAATATGGGCGTCAATAGTATACCTGGGAGAAAAATCTTCCGCTCGTGGCGAGTTGAATGGCCAACAGGAGCTATTTATTTAACGCACTTGGCGCGGAACGATTAATATTTCGTATTATTGATAGGCAATGTAAACAATGTCAAAGATTATCATTGTTCAAAAATATACCTTTTTCATATTCGATCGATCATCACCATTTTATTTTCTATCACTGAAAGTTTCAAACCATTGTTTATTAAAGCATAGTACGTTGACAGATCTCATGCAATGCTGAAAACTAGTCAATTCGAAATCTGAGCTGCAATTTTCAGATAGAGGGGGATATAGTAGGTCTTGGTTTTACTGGCTTACCGTGCTCTACTACGCACTTAAACTCATATGAGTTATGATGTTACTCAGCTTTCCACACGTTTAATATTTTTTTATTTCTTGTTTAAAATTATGTTTTATCCAATTGTAAATAATCAAGCTATTTTTAAAAAATCTTTGTAATGATAAGAAAAAAGCCACCAGAGGAGGTGGTTAGTATAATTTTATAACATTTTATTTTTACCAAATTTCGGTATTTCGTAATTTTAATTAAAATACAACATATACTTTAGACATATCCTTAATAGGCGAAGTAATAACCAGTAAAAAGCATTCTCATGTTACGCGAAAATTCGCTAGCAACAGAGATTGAAATTAGGTCTGTTGTCGTACTAGCTTTAAATCTGGGGTTTTTATCTGGGTTACATTTATACTATAAAATAAATATGGATGTACTCATTATGAGCTGACACCTCTTGGCTCTTCTAAGTTGTGGAGAAAGTTTAGCGTTCCGAAGTACTTTCTCAAGTCGTGCCTACAGGACATCCTTTGTGTTTAAACGTTTGCTTATTAATCTAAATATGTAAGAAGGACTCGGAGATTTTGCAGCAGACCCCGCCGTCAAAAATATATGGGTGCTCTATAATTATTTGTATTAACAAAATAATTTAAGGAATAGTAGAGACGATGTTCATTTAACAGACATTTCAATGAAAAGCAGTATAGTGGTATCATTTAGTATCAATTGAAGCACATGTTCATGTGGTTCATAAAATTATTGTAATTAAGAATGATTGTAGTGCATCTTAATATATAAAGTCTATGGAAATAGCAGAGGCGTCTCACCGTTAGTTTTTCACCATGCTAATATCTCTGGTGTTTGTTATAACTCGCAAATGAGTTTTCCCATGCAAAGCAAGCAAATATCGGTCGAAGTGTGTCTTTAAACACCACATGTATGTTACTGTTGTTTGGACAGAGAAGGAGACATGCCGTCAAATTTAATGTTATTGGCAAGCTTCAAATGTTTCCTTCATATATGATTCTCAGAAAAGTATGATAAATGAGGTTACCATTGATGCCCTCACGGTTATTGATGTGTGGCACTCACGCTATAGAACCGTTACTGAGTGTGCTCGTCACCAAACGTTCTCACCGCTATGAGTTAATCTTATACTACGCCTGAATATGAAGGTGCTCCTAATGTTGCAAAGTATTGTACCGCTCTTAAGTAAAAAAAAAAATAAAATGTTTTGATTTAAAAAAACTGAAGCCATCGTGGAAAAACGTTAAATAGCTGATTAGTTGAGGATGAATGCAATTTAACTCCATTGTGTATGTGGAAGGTCGCTTAAATCTTTTAAAAGGAAAGCTGTTCCTTTTAAAAGGCGCTCAGAAGTAAAGCTGTAAGTCGTTATATTGAAACATCATTTAAATTAAAATCTCCTAACATAAAGAAATCTGAAATGAACAAAGGAAGTTACACAGAGAGGAGGTGCGTGATTCCCTTCCATTACTTCTCCGTTATAGCTCCACTGGATAACTAAGCTCACGTCCCAATGATGAATGAAGGTTGCTGTAGATTCCATATACGAACGAGTGATGAGGAAAGAGAAGTATAATATTCAGTGCATCTGTGCAGAACAATACCACCAGACTTCATCTTCACAGAACCTCTACTATATGACCTAGCTTATTGCGCACACTGTGCAGTAAATCCCACTACACAATGATTCAGTCATTCACAACCGTTCAATATGGGGCAGATTATTACGAATACTTCAATGCATGGCGATTACATCTCTTTCACATCAACAACAGTTGCCCCAACAGAATCCTAATATTGTGAACGACTCATTATCTTTCAGCAGCCTCTTCCTCATACTTAAATGATCCTAAAGTTGATCAGATAACCAATTACGAGAGATCTATACTAATACAGATATAAATAAGCATTACATTCCAGAGATACTCTTATACCAGAGGATGCCATGCAGCAAAGAAAATGATAGAAATCTTAAGACTTACATCTACAATGCATCACTACCGTAATCCGATAGCGCCGTGGATGGCAAATGATATTCCTAGTGAGAGTATAAACTTGAAGTAAAAATTGAAAGAGATAGATTTAAAATATCCTACGAGTGAGAGCTAACCTATTAGAGTTGCGTAAAGTCCGGAATATGCTTTATACTAAATTTTTAAAAATCTATTCTTTTGAAATGAATCAGGACCGATCATCATTGATGATGAAGTTTAATAGTGCTCCAAATGATCGTGGATTTGAGATCGCTGAGATCTCTCACGTGACGGAAGAAGGGTCCCTTGTAACTGAGGAACGAGATCAAACAAGAACTTCATAGACTATTAATTTTCCCAGGACGAATATTTAATTCTTAAAGATACAGCAACGCTAGCAGACTTGTGATTTCTGCGAAGTACCGCCAAAGATCGATCTAAGTCCTCAGGTATTCTATACGCGACTTCAGAATAAATTAAACGTGTTACCGATGAGGAAGAATAAGAAAAACAACTTATAATAAAATTAACGGATTGCTTCTTTAAGTTATAGGTATTTTCAGCATATATATATATCATTAGTATATATATTAATATTAATACGTATAAGGTATATAATATATATTATATTATATTAATTAATATTATATACATTATATGTATAGAATTATAGTGGTCAGTGTTTCCATGTAGCCGTGGCCTATCTATCTTTAAAAACATGTCATGCTACAGTCAAAACGGAAATAGCATTTTTGGAATCAAGGCCGTAAAAAAGGTTAGTTACTAAGAAGAACAACTATTTTAAAAAAAATTAAAAAAACAAGCGATTTTAAAAAAGGTTAATAAGAGAATTAGTCCGGTGCAGTGGAACTGATGGTAAAGTATCCTTGTAACCTTGCGTTTGCCCATTTATAGGGGTGGTGTTAAAACTAAAGAATTACCAAGGTAAAGACCGCAAAGATGCAAAGAGTCGGTGGTCTCTCGGCCTTCCGGGAGAACTACAGGGTAGGACTATTTCCCCCCCCCTCTGGGGAGGGTCTCCAAAACCCCCGCTCTTGGGTATTTGGGGTCGCAGGGATTCCCTCGCCCGTCCCCTACCGGGGTAATGAAAACATCCCCCTAGTTCCCCCGTCGCTCGAGCCCCGTAGTGGTCCGTTATGATACTAATGTTACATATATATTTATACTGATAGGGTTATTTATATATTATTATATAGCTATAGTATATAGTAATGACAGATATTTGATTTATAATTTGTGGGATATATATTATAAAAACATTATTATTATCGTATAGTAGTAAAATAAGGGAGTAATTAACTAGTAATATAATACCGATATATATTATGTTAGCTGTTTTTAATTTGTGCACGTGAAAGAGATTGCGTAAGGACCGATAACAATTCTGACCCCGTTATAATCATTCGAACTGTTTGTTAGAGATGGCAGAATCTTTGATTAGAAATTTTCATTTAACAAAAGACATTTAATTGTTATTTAATTGACTCAATTTATTACAGTTTAATGATTACGTAAATAAATACTTCCATCGCTGAAAAGTTTACGGCTGATTTCCGAAATGTAAATTCCTTTTTACCGGTCATTAATTAGTGTTTAGATACGATATGACGGACTACTGGAAACGCTGGCCTGAAGAATATATACGAAGTATATAATATATAAATACTATATAAATATATAATATAGCTAGGATAATATACAGTATATATATTTACAATATAATAGTCTATATATATATAATATAGTATCTATATATATTGGCTGTTTTCTTTAGTCTGTTATGCTTGTTTATAGAATTAGAAAGTGGATTAATTTAAGTACTCTTTTTCTTTAACCAGCTATTCGAACCTGTTATGATCTCACATTATTAGTGAATAATATAGTATTATAGTAGAAGTATAAGGTTACATATATATATATTATATATATTGATTAGTTAGAATGATATAGAAATTATATATATATATCTAGTATATGATATAATAGTAAATCGTAGAGTATTAGTATGGTTCATTATTTAATCAGACGAGCTTTGACATGTATTATCAAGACTAATTTAACGAGCAGATCCATGATAATATTTGTTAGTTAAGTATAATGATAGGGTATAGAATATAAGGTTATTATAGTATTATACCTTATATGTGTGATCACTATATAGTATTTAATCAGTACTATAGTATTTTTAACATGAGTAACTTTGATATATAGTATTTAAATATACTATAAATTATATATATATAACTAGTAGTTGGCTTATGTGTTTGTGCGTGTTATATATAGTCATATGGACAGAACGGGGGTATAAAATGATTCAGTGGTACGTCTGATATGACTTTGCTAGACAAGGTAGGTGATTGTGATTATTGGCTGGGTATTCTTAGTAGATATAGTGGCACGTGTTTGAGGTGGATCGTAGGTGGTAATTAGTATTAGTTAGGGATATGTGCGTCGTTGCCACGCTAGGATATTTCGTTGTTATGTAGTATGAATTAGTGTATATACCTGTTTTGGTGATTATAGTTTAGGTATGTATGGTTAGTAGACTTGTATCATGTCATATTTGTGTTAGTAAGTGTTAGTACGTGTTTGTTGATATAGGTGTATAGTAGTGTGTGGTATAGTTAGTATAATGATATATTGTTAGTTATTATGTTTTAAGTGTTATTTATTATATTGTAGATTAATAGATTGATTACTGGTTATGAGCAGGCGATAGTAGATTAGCTTATAGTGTATATAGCGGAGTTGATTACGTGTGGGTTTATCGGATGTTATTATTAGTGTATATTATAGCATGGATATTATATTATAGTATATAGTCTGGATTGGGGAATAAAGTATTATTTTTAGCTCATCTGGGTACAGAGGAACCAATTAGTTTTTGTGGGGTTCCAACTACGGTTTTTTCCAAGGTTTCCTACATATTCCGAGAAAAAATATAAAGAGATCTTTTAAGAGGATGAAGTGGGCAGTTGGAACCCCTACATAAGACTGCTAAGACAAAAATTTATCTCAAGCGGGCTGGAAAAACCATAACACCATACCTGTCGATCAGTGTACTTTCATGATAGATTTTGAACTCAAATTGCATTAAATGTATAGTTCTCTATACTGAAAGGATTTATAAACAATACATTAGCTATTTTACTATTCGTGACGTATACTCTAGATACTTATGGTTAAAAGCCATTAAAAGAAAAATAAGAGAACACATTACATCAATGAGAGAAATTATAGAAACGGAATGTAGGTGGCCTAAAAGATCGTTCTGGTTCCACGTATGGGTACGAGTGGAGTTCTTAAGGTCATGAAGTTTCAAGAATTAATTCCAAAAAGAGTATGTTTATACTATTGGGTGAGCTCATAAACACCAATACATTGCCTCTATGAGAGAGAGGCGCAGCTATAGTGAACAGGTTCAGCTCCACGATTAAGAGACGTATGCAATAGGCATTTTAGATGCTACAAATTGAAACACTTTTATAATATATTGATGATAATATTTTGGTGGACGATCTAGCTTATGCTTATAACAGATCTTAGGCCGTAATATGAACGTATTAAAAAGCGACAAACGTCCTTTAGAAATGTATAAAGCTCGGATTAAAGACCTAACCTATATCAACAGCGTGTAAGAGAAAGTGAAGAAATGAAGTTAAAGATAAGATCTAGGTTTAATGTGAAGATGTATGTAACAGTAGTATCTCGAATATGATGAAGCGGTTTGAAAAGGATACGAAGCTCCGGAGATGGTCTAGCGAAGTTTTTAAAGTTTGTAATAATGATCCGTTAGGCTTCCCTGACTGACGTTTAGAAATTGAAATTTTTGTAAAATATTGGGATGAATACGATAAAAGAGGATTTTTATTATTTAGTTCCATCAGAAGTAGGAAAAGTTTGATTAATATGGCGGATTGAAAGGAGCTGTGGAAACTATTGGTACAAAAGGTCGAAGGCATGATATAAACAGTATTTTGGTCAAATGGGTGGGATCACCTGCCAAAGTTAATACTGTATAGTAAGCAAGTGAAATTAAGAATCATTAATGCCAGGATGTGGTATTATAGACCTATGAGATGTGGTAGATCACGTTTCTATTGTAATCTCTTCCGTCGTCCGCTACTGTGCGATTTACCATACTGATAATAGAACTCTTGGATTTAGCATCTGTGTTAATATAAATGCCTTATACAGGCGTTAAAAGATATACGAAGTAGGGCATTATGTGAAATTGATATTAAAGGTACGGAGCATCAAGAAAATTGCCTCACAATCTATTCTGGAGTGTTGGTGTAAGCAGAAGTGTAGAATTGTGTTAAACTATATACCAGAAGTTGAAAGAACACTCGTAATCTGAATAAGTCGTGACGCGTTCGTTCAGTAAGGAAGAAGCTTCCTTTTGGAAGAATTTGTTCTGAGGAAGGCATATATTTAATGCGGGTGCCTGCTAGTTTTTGAGTTATTTAAAGATCAGCCTTTTGGATTGAAGTATTACTGCTATATACGGACGTTGTATACAAACTGGATATTTCATCGGAACCCACACGATAAATAGTAATATAGATATCTTAAAATACAAGAAGTAAGGTGTAAAGCTCTGCGAGACCGTATAAGGTTTTTTTCTCCTCAGACGATCACCATGGCAACGTAAACATATTCGTAAGCGTGATGCTGAGTTGGATAAGTAACTTCATTGACATCAGCCTCTTTATCGTTGAACGAGGAGGTTTATAGTCTCTGTGGAGAAATAACCCCATGACCAGGGAGGGAACAAGGCGATGAAGCAGACCTGATGTAAACATTATACATGTAGCCCGGCTCGCGATGATGCGCAATCCATCAGGTATGGCTATTATATAATACAGAGAACATACATTGATGATCAATATGGTATGTAGGACTAAAGTGCTGCCTTTATATAGAGGTAGTATAATTTGTTTCCAAAGAGAGTAAAGTTATAAACATTCCCTAATGTACATTATCTACCTCTGAATTAGATCAAATATTCGACTTATTGTACGACTGCTAATAAAGGAATTGTAGAAGGAAATCTTATTCCATTTACATACGCGGGCATTGTAGTGCATCAAGTCGATATTTAGATAATATAAACAGAGCAAGTAACTACGAGCATAATTGGAATTATTATTTCTAACCTAGTTATTGAAGATTCTCTCTCTCATTATGAAACGACCTAGTCGTACATTTGACATGAAAATTGATGGAAGAGTGCAAGATGTATAGTTATAGAGCCTGTAGTTCAGTGTATATTTGTTTTTCTATTCATGTTAGACATACTGCTCACAGTGAAATGAGTAGAGCAGAAAGAAGGCTGACGTTGGTATTCATTATGCGAAGAAGTGAAATGGAGTGTTCATAGGCGTCGAAATATGGGCAGAGGGGGTATTGGTCTTGATGTGACTTTTTGTGCCAATATTTAATGGTGAGAACGTGAGCCATCGAGGCCGTCTGACTCAAAATGAGGTGGGGAGATATATAGTAAGAATAGCTATCGAGATATCAGGTTTGAGATATATGTCAAGATATGTGCGTCAGGAGCTAGCCCACTGCACTCGATTAAACAGTACGCGATCGCCGTATGTTTCAGATGAGATGTTTGATGATGTTAAGCGTGAAATAAGACGTAAAATGTGCAAGGAAAAGGTCGAGGGATGCAAGACAGATGTGTCATACGCATAGAAGA
This sequence comes from Trachelipus rathkii, assembly GCA_015478945.1. Lineage (NCBI taxonomy): Eukaryota > Metazoa > Arthropoda > Malacostraca > Isopoda > Trachelipodidae > Trachelipus > Trachelipus rathkii. Next base: position 44,742 of record JABUQX010093133.1, on the reverse strand, counting down.
TAAGCCTAAGGGAAAAAACTCTGAAAGAAAATAATGTAATTGATTATTTTTGCTAGTTTTAAGATTCCCGTAACGAGCGGGTAACTTTACAGTGAGTTGCGTATTACTTTGTCAGTATGAGTAATGTTTTTACATTAAAATTGTTCATTATAAATAAATAAATATTGCACTGTGAAGAGATCCAATTCAATCTTACAACCGTCAGGACTAGAAGGATGAAGGAAATGCATCTTGCATGTGCGAACTCTGGGCGTATAATGAACAATTTAATGAAAAACATTACTCATATACAGTAATACGCAACTCCTGTAAAAGTTTACGTTAGTTAATTAAATAGCAACATTACATCATACATTTTCTTTAGAGTTTTTTTCCCCTTAGGCTTTTTCTTTATGACAATTGTCCTTGACCCTCGACCTTTTTCCTGAGCATTTACGTCTTATGTCTGCACCTTAACATCATTCCAACATCTCATCTGTAAAACTCGCATACCCGACTTTTTAGTATTGATGACAGTCGTGGGAGCTAGCCCTCCTGACGCATTTACATTGAAATAGTATTCAAACCTGTTCCTTATAGGGCTTCTGTACCCGAGATACTCCACCTCTTCTGAGTATGAAGGCTTGAGCACTCTCAAATTTGGCAAAAATATCCACTCAAGACCAATACGCCCTCGGCAGTTTCTGACCGCTACTGAAGGCACCATTTCTCTTCTTCCATATATTACAGGATAGCTTCGTTTCATTATACTAGTCATTACACTGTGAGAGTATGTTAATGAATGAAAAATAATAAATCTGACTACAGCTCTTATTATATGAATTCTTGCCAGCTTTCGGCTCTATTTTCTGCAATGTGACGCTCGTACGTTCATTAGTGAGGAGAATTTCCTAATTAACTGGAGGTGTGTTAGAGAGAAATAAATATTGATATGCTGCTAGTTTGACTGGCCATACTGTGTCTTTCGTAATTAAAGCTTTGCCAACACCAATGCCCGTCTGTAAATGGAACGATTTCCTTTCACACTCCTTATAGGTATGCATTCCGTACAAAGTCAAAAGTTTGAATCTATTCAGAGGTAGATACTAACGTTAGGGAATGGCTTATATACTTTATCGTCTCACTTGATGGAAAAATATCAACTACTCCTTAATTTATAAGAGCTTTAGGATTCACGATAGCATATTGCATTGATCATATTTGTTTGTATCTACATAAGCCCATACCTGGATGGTTGAGTGACATGCTCTCGAGAGCGGCGCTTACATTTATGTTGAACAATAATGTGAGTACTGCCGGCTCTCGCTTCATCGCTTGTGTTTGTTCCTGCGCCTGGTCATCGTGGTGTATTCTCCTACAGATGTAGTGCATTTAAAGCTCTCTACAATAGTAAGGGAGAGTATCATGAAGTATGGACTCCAACTCACGCATCACGTTACGGACCATTGTTTTACGTTGCTCATGGGATGACGTCCTGAGAAAAACAATGATCACGGTTTCTGCAGGTTTACAACTTACTTTGATTTAAGATCATTATTACTTTAGTCTTCATGTATAGGAATATCAGTTTTGTAGAGAGATCCTTAGCCATAATCATCCAGTTATCAGGAGGCTTGTTTTAAATACACTAAAAGATGAGCGAGAGCACCGCGATTCTAAAATAGTGCTTCCTCCAGAACAAATTCTTAAAGAAGTTTTTCCTTTTGAACCAAGCTTCACTGTATTCAGATCCGAGTGTCTTTCACTTGTATATTAAGGTTCAACACATTCTAGCAGCTCGTTACACCGAACATCGCAAATCTAGAGGATCTGAGGACAAGAAGTTATCTATAAGTGGTCCAGTAGTTTATATATCACTTTACACGATAATCTCTACTTGTATACTTGCGCTTTCTTTAAGCTGTAATAGGATTTATTAACTACGAGTGGTGTTAAAATCTCGAGAGTTTATTATCAGCGATTACAAATGCCAAAGGCGGAAGACAGCACAGGAGTTAAATGAGAAAGTGAGTCTACACTCCCATCGTTATATCATACCATTTAAACGATTAATTGAAATTATTAATTCACTTGCTTTTATATATAAGTATTAAACTTGGCAGGTTATCCACCCGATTTGACAAATACTGTTTAGTGTCTGCTCGACTTGTTGTACGTAATATGTTTTTCTATTGTTTGATATACATTACTTTTTAGGATTTTGAAATTCCAACTTTCGTAGATCTATGGCGAATTTTGAACCAAATAACCTCTGCCAATATTTGGATGCGTTATAAACCGTCAGGTAGGGAAGTTACTATCGGTTTTACTTATCAAAAGCTGGAAAACTTCGTAGACCATACCTAGGCTGTGTCTGTATACCCTTTTTCTAAACCTTTCATCTATTACCAGGAAATAACTTCTTTACTAAGATCATGTTCACATTTAAACTCTGATTTTTAATACTTATAATGTTTTCTTACTTTTTTACCTCTTTGTTATATTTAGGTTATCCAGCTGCTTTATGACATTTCTTAATAAGGAGTTTGGCTCCTTTATATGTTCTATGGTCAAGAAATCGTGTTTAATCACAGAATAGGAAGACTAGATCGCTCCAGTTATACATATTTATAAAAGTCTGTTACATTGTTTAGTAAAATACCTATGCATACGCTCTTTTGAATCTGCGCTGAACTCATAGTTCAACTTATAGCTGTCCTGTCCACTTACGAGATATGGTATTGGTAATAACCATTATAACATACTCCCTTTGCTTAATCTCTCTGAAATCTGACGCTAAGAATCGACCGCCCGCTATCTGAACCCAGACAGATTTAGGGCCACCATACATTCCCATTTTTGCTGTAGAGTTCTCTTATTGCACGCGCACAGTCTTAGAAGTTTTTTTATCTTTCAAGTTTTTTAACCCTCAAGTAATCCTAGAGTAGTACGTTCATATAGTAAAAGTATGCTAGTGAAATCCTGGTCATTATAAGATTTATTATAGTTTAAGTCACGTTTGAGTTAAATTCTATCTGATAATACCTGATCGAGGTGAAGGTGCTATGTTTTCCAGAGCGTAAGGAAATTTTTTCTTACAGGTTTATGTGGGTAAATGCCACTTCTCCTACTAAACGTAGATTCTGTTATTTATTTTCTTCTGATAGTTAGGAACCTGATGAAGAAAACCTAGTGAAACCCACCAAAGACTATTTGTTCCTCAATGAAAGTAATATTTATTCATCATACATAGTATATAAGTATAATATCATATATAGGCCTGATATATATTAGTATTACTTTATATATTATTCATATATAGTATATACTAGGATATATATATTCAGTAGTATATAAAATATACACAAATTATCATACTATATATATAGTTAGTAGTAGTATATCATATAACTTAGTAGATATTAATATGTTATACTATATAATAATACTACTATATATAAGTATATATATAGTATTTAATATAAGATATTAGTATATCTATTATATATATATACTAATATATAATATATATATATATACCTTATATATATATGTATGTATATATATATATAGTATATATACTATATATAATCGATTATATTATATAATAATATAATACCTATACTATATTTATATATATATATAATATATATATAATCACTACATCAGCCTCAAATCTCATTTTCTATATGATAATACAATGTTAAGCGTTATAAATATATAGTAATATAATATTATGATATACAGATAATATATAATAGTATACTTTCATATATATATGTAGTATATATATATATATATATGAATATATTATATATTACTATAGTCAACTAGAAATGTTGATATATAAGGTTCAAAGTGTTAAAGGAAAAGGTTTAAATAACCTAGTGGTACTTTAATAAACAAGCATACGACTGAAATACAACGCATATATATTATATATATTATATATATAATATATATATATATATATAATCAGTATTTATAGAGGAAGTATGGTTATATATATTAATATTATTATATATAAGTAGTTTACTATATATAACTACCTTAACTTAGCCGATTCATATTTTTAAAAAACTATTAAGCATCGTAAAAAGGAAATACTCATTTCGGCAAATCAGCGTAAACTTTTAGCTATGAAAAGTATTATTTAAGTATAATTAATGTAGTATGAAATGAGAATAATATAACAATTAATATGTTTTTGTTAAATGAGAAAATTCATCAAAGATCATAAAAATAAGTGTAAGAAACAGTTTTCAATTAAACGGGGTCAGAAAATTATGTAACGGGGTCTGAATCGCAAAATCTCTTTCGCGTGCACAAAATTAAATACTTATATATATATATATAATATATAATATATATCATAATATTATATATATAGTAGTATATAGTATATATATATATATGATATATATATATATATATGTTATTAATAGTAATATATAATATATATTACATTATATATGCGGCACACTAGGGGGGCTCGGAGCCCGGACGGGGAATCTATAGGGGGATGTTTTCATAACCCCTGGTCCGTCCGACCAACAGGTAAAGGTGTAATGGTAAAAGGGGTAGGGGAAGGGGCGGAGGGAAACTCCGCGCACAAACCACAAACCAAAGAGGCGGGTTTTTGGAGAACCTCCCCAGGGGGGGAAATAGTCCTACCCGTAGTTGTCCGGAAAGCCGGAGAGACCCCCGACTCCTCCATTGGGCGGACCCTTGGGTATTCTTAAGTTTTAAACACCACCCATTATTTAAAGGGCACGCGAGAGTTACGTTTAATTAAAATAAGTAAAATTACTCTTCTACATTTTATTCACTTGTTTAAATCGCTTTTTTTATTTTTTTAAAAGGTGTTTTCAGTACTAACCTTTTACGCTGATTCCAAAATGTATTCCGTTTTACTGTAGCATTAATAGTTTTTAAAGATACATATGACAATGGACACTGACTATTATTATATAAATTATTATATATATATATATAGTATATAAGATAGTAATATATATATATATAATATATATATAGATATATATATACTATATATTGATAATACATAATTAAGAATTAATTCCCTAGGTCCTAACATTATAAGGTGTTTTTCTTATTCGTCCTCCGGTAACACGTTTAAATTATCTGTAAGCGTAAAGAAGTACCCTGAGGACTTGAATCCGAGATCTTGGGCGTCTTCGGGATTATCAATCGCTCATCTGAGCCGTATGGTGTACTTCTAAGTATAAGTTCTGGGAAAACTTAATATAGTTTCTGGAAGTTCTTGTTTGTGATCCTCGTTCCTAAAGCTGTCGAAGTTATCAGCGACCCCTTCTTCCGAGTCCACGTGAGAGATTCTAGCTATCAAATCCCACAATATTGGACCCTTTAACTATTCATCAATCAAGATGAGCGGGTCCTGATCATTAATAGATACATTGATCTTTTAAAAATATATAATGAAAGCTTAGTTGACGGATTTACGCACTCTAACATAGGCTATACGCTCTCTCTAAAGAGATATTTTAATCTATCTTCATCTTTCCTTCAGGTTTAATTTCACTATGGTAATAGTCCATCCCGGCTATCGGATTACGATAGTGAGCAATGTAGAATGGTAAGTCTTTAAGATCTATTCATTTTTGTATGGCTATATATGGTATAAGATCGTTTCTCATGGTGTTAATGTCTTAATTTAATATATCCATATACACTTTTTTCTCGTAATTGGTTATCTGATCAACTTAGGATCATATATGCTATGAGAAGAGCTGAGTAAAAGATAATCGAACTCGTTCACAATATATAGGATTCTTTGAAGCAAACTGTGTTGATGTGAAAGAAGATGGGTCATGTCGAGCATGTATGGTAAAAACGCCCATATTGATAGTTGTGAATGATGAAGCTGTGTTAGTGGATTTTGCACAGTGTGGCAATAGCTGGTCATATAGAGGTTTGAATGATGAAATCTGTGGTATTGGGATTCTGCACAGATGATGGAAATTATTATACTCATTTTCTTCATTAATTTCATTAATTGTACAGCAACCTTCTTCATCATTGGGACATCCACTTAGTATCATGGAAGCTATATACGAGAGACGATAATGTAAGCGCATATCGCACCTCCTATCTGTAGTAACTTCTTTTTAATTTTCAGATTTTTATGTTAGGGATTTTTTTAATGATGGTTCTATAACGACGTAGCTTTACTTCTGAGGCCGTTTAGAAGGAACATTTGCCTTTGATAAGGATTTAAGCAGACTTAAACATACACATTGATAAGATTTCTCAATGCTCTACTATCAAGTATTTTAACGTTTTTCAGATGGCTTTCAGTTTTTTAAAGTTTTTTTTATAAGAGGTAATACTTGCAACTAAGCATCATTTTCCAGGTAGGTATATTCAGATTCTATCTCCAGGTAGTGTAGAAGTTGGTACATGGAGCAACACTCAGTATGTGATATGGTAAGTTCATACACATCAAATAACCGTGAGGGATTGAAGTAACCTCTTTATATTTTAAGAACTTTCCTTTGAAGGGGAAACCTTTGAGTTGCCAATACATTAATTGACTCATGTCTCTTCTTTGTCCAAACAACAGTAAATACTGGGTGTTTAAAAACACTTCGCATATGCTTGCTTTGATGAATAATATTCTTGTTATGAAAACACCGAGATATTTAGATGGTGAATGAAAACGGTGATACGCCTCTGCTATTTTCCATTTAATTTGTGCATTAATCATCTAATACAATAATTTATGCCCCATGTAACATTGTTCCAATGACTAATATTTTTTGTCCAAAAAAGTGAAAAGTTTCATTTGACTTTATTATTCCTAATATTTTATTATATTTTATAGGCACATATTATTTTTACCGGGGTCTGCTCAAAATGCCAGTCACTTTAAAAATATTTAATAATACAGGTTACCACATCCTGTTGGTCCTGCTACAAGACAATGTAGCCAGACTTCGGAACGTAAATTTCTCCCCATCCATACTCGTCAAATATATGAATAAGAGACTATTTTATTAAAATAAATGTTAAAGCAGTACAACAGTAAATCAGTAAAGCAAAGACCTAATAATCCCTCTGTTGCTAGGCAATTACTGCTTTAATTCCTGTTTTACTGCTTTAAGGTGTGTAAACATTAAATGTTTTTAATAATTTCGTTATGTTCGTACAAAGACCATATTTTGTCTGAGCATAACACACCGCTGTGTATTTCTTCTCCCTTTACAAGAATTTTTTAGAAAATTTATAAATAAAAAAGTATAAATAGTTTAAAACAAAATAAAGAAATATTATCAGAAAACAATAGTTCATAAATAGTATGAAGTGTTAAGTGCAGTAAAGCCAGTAAAGCAGTTAAAACAAAGACCTACTAATTCCCTCTATGGCTAGGATTGCAGACTATTGATTACGTTTTACTGCCTTGAAGGTCCGTAAAGGTATCTGCTTTAATAAAAATTTCTGAAAAAGAAAATGGCTGCCTCATAGTATAGAAAGGTATATTTGAAAGAAATCTTCTGATAGTTTACATTGATATCCATAATTTCGCAATATTTATCGCGTCGCGGCGGTAATATTGCCCTGTGGGCCACACCGCGGCGGTTTCGCGGAATATTGCGCCTACGGCGCACGCGTGTTTTGCGACAGCGTGCAGCCTGCGGGCGCGACGTGTGGTTCGCGCGGGGCGTGGTTGCGAAAGACGGATATCGGAAAAAGTTTGCTTTCGCCCACCGTTCATGCGTAACTCTTTGATATCATATATATATATATTATAAATTATAATAATTATTATAATGATATATTAGGTATAATAACTATATGTATATAATTTAATATAGTAATATACAATTATAATATATATATATAATTATATGATAATAGTATAATTATGCCGTCTGAAGTACTAAGTAAAGAAGCTTCCCTAGAGCAAAGCTTACTATACACACCAATCGGAATCTCAGTAGTACCTTACAACATAGGGGTAGACACCAATCTGAGGTTAGTTCTGTATGACGTAGGCATGGGCGTGCTCCGAAAAAGCTAGAAAATGAGCATCCTACAACTTAGAAATACACCATCTGATTACTCAAATACCTGATAATAGGGGTAAACGACCAATATTAGGTATTCCTTGATCAGGGTGGGCTAAGAAAAGCTAGAAAATAGTTGCCTATATGACACTCAGTGGCGAAGCTGCATTTGGCACTCAGTTGGCAGCTTCAGTGGCCCATCTGGCCTCATCTGGCACTCCTGGGATCTCATAGGACAGCTCTAGACACTCATTACGGTGATTGGGAACATATGATGATATAATATATCTCCTATATATATATAATATTATTAATATTAGTATTATATTATATTTAATTTATATAATAAGTATATATATATATATAGTATATCTATATATATACATATATATATTATAATACTAGTATATTGTAAATGTTTCCGCTCCTAACAACTGAGCCATCAATCGACAATAATCGATAATCGTATATATCATATAATATAATAGTAATAATATATAGTTAATAACTTTATATATAACTATATTAATAATAATAGTTAATATTAGATATAATATATATTATATATATATATAAAATATATACTATTAATTAAAAAAATTATATAGGTATATAATTATATAGTATATATATTATATATATACTACTCTATATATATATTATATATAATATATATATATATATATTATATTATACTATATAATTATAATATATTTAATAATAATATATATACATATATATATATGTATATATAATATAATATATATATATATATAATAGTAATTATATATATAGTATATGAAGGTTATTGTAGGTTTTAATAAATTTTAGCAAGTGTAGTTAAGTTGTTTAAGTTTAGTTTTCAGTGTTAGTATTTATATTTTTATTTAATTAATTTTAGTAACTTAAATTTTTAACTTAGATTTTATTTATTTCGATTATTTTCTTTTAGTTGTAGGTTTTAATTAAATTTTTAGCAAGTGTAGTAAAGTTGTTTTGGTTTAAGTTTGGTTTTTATCAGTATATAGTAAAATAATTTTTATTGTAATGGATTTAGTGCTTTAATTTTTAAGTTAGGATTTAGTTGTTATTAATTTTATCCCAATTTCTTCTTTGTTTTTGTCTATTGTTTTTATTTGTTTGTGTGTAGAGTGTGTGTGTTGTAAGATGGCATATTTGCCAAGGTGAGCGTGGCTTTTCTATTAACTTTACCAACATCCGCGGGTTAAAATCTAACTTTGCCTCTGCGGAATATCACCTCTCAATCTAACTCTAACCCTAACCTTGTGCTCTTGTCTGAGACTCAGAAATGGCTAAGAATTCACCCTCTTACTCGTTTAATGTATCACTATAACTTCTTTCATAATTTCCGTCTAAGGGTGGAAGTGTGTGCCCTATTGTAATACATCTGAAACTACCCTGTACACGTCTCGTGAATCATCGGATATCTCCTAACTTCGATGCCCTGTGGCTCAAAATCTTTTCTTCCTTCTACTACAATAATCTGCTGCATTTGCTATCTGTTTGGACTACAGAAACAGATATTCACATCTTTCTCTTGAATATCTTACTACCGAGTCTCACGAGAACTGTTATATCTTCTCATCAAATACTGAGGTCCTATATTTAGGGGGATTTTCATGTACACACAACACTGAAATGGTTGCCGGAATCTCTCATAACGATGTAGAGTGGGAGGGAGGAGCCGAATCTATTCACGCATTCTCAACGATCTGGAGAAAACTAATCAGAGAAAGCTAGACACACATTCTTGATTGCAATAACCAATTATGGAATACCTTTAACCAATTATTCCTCACCGCCATTCCCTCTTCCCATAAATAAACCATCTTTGCCTCTACTGGTAAGTCTGACCACAGCCTTACTTCACTTAGTCTTAATGCTTCTTTCCAACAGCTCATCCTAGCCTAAGCCTATTTTCTGGCATCTTAATTGGGCTAATTGGAAGACTTTCGTCTCCTTTACACTAATTAATTATCCCTGGGGTGATTGCATCGAGTCCGAATCTCAGATGACCGTTTCATTTCTGCCGATAAGGTGGAGGGCTGAATTAGCCGATGAATTGATTATTTCCACATTCCTCGTCTAAATCTTTTTCTCCTCAAAATCCTGATTCGATCGCATTTGTTCTGGAACAATTCAAGCTAGAGGTTGTGTGAATCGAGAGTGGAAAATTTCCTGTTCTCCCATCACACTCTCCGAATTTTATTCAGTTTGAAAATCGTTGCAAGGATGTTATTTGACGATCAAGCCTCAAGTTCACTGAACAGAAGTGTGCTGACCTCCATTGTTCCCCTACTAATAAACCCCCTCTAGCCCCCTTTGCAAAAACATCTCAAATTCTCAATGCCAATGAGAAAGCATCTTGGGAAGAATTTGAAAGCATTTTCATGGCTTTCTCGGCAACAGAAAGATTGAAAACTATATTGAGAATGAGAATAACCTTTTAGATAAGTTTTTCCAAAAGCTTGGTTCAAATCGCTAGAATTTTACATTCCTCGGAATTAAGAATTGGAATTTTTTCCGGAAACTTTGTGTAGCATTGAATGCAAGGAGAGAGCGAATTTCCACCAGGATTAATTTTCAGTTCTTTAAAGAAAATAAGAAAGGAATTGGAATACATTATGGCTGCAGAAAAAATTCCTGTTAGGACATCCAAAAGGGACTTTAAGAGACTTTAAGGACAAGCGAAAAATTGGTGATCAAACAAAAAGTAAGTATAAAATTTGCATAAAGTGTTATGCATAGCAACTTTGGTGGATTTTAAGATATTTATTATTAATTATTTTTTGTACTATAATCTTTTCTAGATTTTTGAAATACTGAAATAGTTTAAGATCATTTTTTTAGCTGGTCTAATTAATCATTATATTGGGGGGTAATTTTTTTCGAACTAGAGATATATAAGATTTAAAGGTCATATTTTCCGTTTTTTGTCTCAGCTGAAAATTCGTTTATTTCATAATTTTAGAATAGGACATCGAAATAATTGGTTTCGTGTAACAATGGTTATATTTTTAATTAATAAAGAAATGTTATTAACATAATTTTTTTTATTTATTTAGGGTTTTATTTGCCTAATCCTATTTTTCTTATTTTACGAAGCACAAGAAAGGGAGGATAAGTCTTTCGCAATAACTGTAATATTGGATTTTTTTTTTTTTCCACCGTTTAAAAACAATCTTGTAGCAATACCTTCTATTCGCTAAAGTGAAATTAAAAATTCCAAATAATGTAATCCTTATTTTCCCTATTACTTTTTTGCTCACCCACACCAACTAACACTACACACCTACACAACACCTACAAACACACATCAACCCACAACCCCAACAAAAACACACCAACACACCTACACACAAATAATATTATAAGAAAACTAAATCTCAAAATAATATAAAATTCGCATGAAAGTTTTTTTTTCAAAATATGAATATAATATATTATTAATTATTAATATTTATTATATATATTATTATATAATATATTATATATTTTATATATATAATAATATTATTTATATATAATATATAATTAATTATATTATTATATTCTATATATATATATATATATTATTATATAATTATATTATATATTCTATATATAATATGCCTATTATATCTAATATATATAATATATATTATATATATATTATATATTATACTATATATATATATATATTATATAATTTATAATTTATAATAATATTATATATATATCAAAAACTTTGGAATCTACTTTGTCTTTACATAGGATATAATATTGCTCTCTCAAGTAGGAGCATGTGTTGTCAAAATTTCTTATGTAAGAAATAAGTTGGGGAAAAGAATAATGTATTAAGACGGACTTTTGGAAATTTAAAAGGGTTTCTTTGTCAAATATTGGAAATTTTTTTTTTGTGTTTTTTTGAAGTATATGTTAAAAGATTAAAAAGACTATATATAAATTATATATTATTTATATATCTATTATCTATATATATAATATAATATTATATATATATATATATTATAAATATTATTTATATATATATATCATACTATTTATAATAATATATCTATCTATATATAATTATATATAATATATATATTATTTTTAATTATATTATATATATATATTTTTTAATATATATATATATTATTATATATAATATTATATCATATATTATTATATATATATATATTATATATTATATTTATATAATATTTTATATATATTATATATATTATATATCTTTATATTATTTTTATTTTATATAATATTTATATATTATTTATTCTATATAATATATTACTATATATAATATATTATATTTAATTATTATATTATTATTATATATTTAAGAATAATAAAAGGAAAAAATTTTATTATAAAATTTTTGATAATTAAAATTTTCAAAGACTTAAAACTAACTATACAAGAATCTTTAAAACCTTAAATTTACATGCTTTTAAGGGCCAATAATTCAGAGTTCATCTCCAGGTGGGCCTAGAATAAACATTAAGAAGAAATAAAAGTTTAGGATGCTAAGGGGTTTGGAAACATAACAAGCTTTTTAAAAGAATGGATCCCGTTAAAAAAATTTTTAAATTAGATTAGAGCTCAATGGTAAAATTGGACCATATTTTAAATACTATTTTGTATTTAGCTATTTAAAAAATTCTCACAGTTTTTTTCTGAATTTAATATTGTTTTTTTAATAATAAAGATCCTTGCTCATCAGTAGTAACAGGGGTATTCCCGGGTCGTGTCCTGGGCCCCGAAAACTGCCAGCGGAACTAACTGAGGCTTTTTTTGGCCAAACCGGTAAAATTTTTTGGAATACTCAGCCTACTTCAATGGGCTTTTTTAGTGTTTTTTTTTTTTTTTTTTTTTTTTTTTTTTTTTTTTTTTATTTTTTTAGATTTTGATTTATTTTATTTTTTTTTTTTATTTTTTGATTTTTTTATATTTATTTTATTTATTTTTTTTTTTTTTATTTTATTTATTTTTTTTTTTTTTCGCGGTTTCCCCTTCCCTTTAAAAGGCATTAAAAGGGGGGGAGGGGTGTTTTTTGGCGTAACACGCGTTTTCGCTTACCGCAAGCCCGGGAACCGGGCCGAATCGGAGACGCAGAAACGGCCCCTGCCACCCAGACAGCGTTTTTTTTCGCTGTTTTTTTGCATCCTCGTTTTTTCTATAACTTCATGAAATTTAATTTATATACCCACGAATTGCAATTCCATAGATACACTCAACCTTAATAACAAAGAAACCTCAAATCATCCCCAGTCTTCTCCTAGTTTCCATTCACCGAATCTCTAATATTTCATTCACCGGTTGATCTTTTATTTGTTCTGGTTATTGCCTTCTGTACAGGAAGGTTATCAATCCCTATACATAGTTTTTCAATTGAATTTTATTTTCAAATTTTGGCCTTTCCCATATATATATATTTATTTATATAATTTTATATATATAATTAATATTATATAATTTATAATTATATTTTTATGTACTATTATAGAGTTATATATGAGATATTATATATATAATATATATATATTGGTTTTCATCAATGGTTGGAAACTGACATCAGGGATTTTTAATTCAATGTATATTCTTTCCAGGGTTTTTATTTCTTGAATTGTTTCCCGCATATATTTTCCCTAAATAATAAAATTATAACAACTATATATAATAATAATATAAATGCTCAAAAATAATAACATATAAATGTATAGTGAGAACAACTTTTTCCCATCCTAAAAGGACATATTCGTCGGACCATAAACAAAAATGTTTTATTTCAATAATTTTTTGAAAATGAATTTAAAAATATTGAATTTTTTGGATTTTTTATTTTTTTTGTCTTAAATTACTTTTTGGGTTTACAACTTTGAACAAATTGTTTACTTATTTTATAATCTCTTTGTTTATAAACTTATATTATCCTAATTAAAAATAATATTTACCTTTTATTTATGATTGTTTTTTTGATTTTTAGAATGGTGAAAGTTAGGTGGGTGGATTTTTTGGCATTATCACATCGAGTCTACACTGCTGCTTTTATTTTAATACTCATTGTAATTAAAAAGTAATGTAGCACTTCAATATAACTTTGAAAAATTTATTATTTTCTTTTTTTCGGAATTGATGCTTTATTGTAGGTTTTTCTTTGTTTTCTAAAATTTTTCTGGTTTTTTATTCAATATATTAAGAATGGAGATTCATTGCAAGTTATTCCCTTATAGTTTTTTATGTTGGTGGAAATTAATAGCTCTTGAATAAATGGTGTTGTTTTCTATGTTTTGTTTGAATTGAAATTTTATTGCTCTACTTTGCTTTTATTTTTTTTTTTCTTTAAGTTGACAGTTTTTTGTTGTTTTAACATGTTGATTTCTGGGCTATGCTTGAAAAATACCAGTTCTAATTTAATTTATTTTTTCATTTAATTTTGGCCCTTCTTTTAGTTTTATTCTTAATTGCCAGTTCGTAGTTCAATTGATTTTTTATTTGTTTTGAGCAAATTTCTTATTTGTTGCTATCTATTTTTTTGTTTTTTAACTTTTCTAATTTTGGTCTTTTGTAAGGAAGTTTTAGCTCTCATAGTGCATTGAAAGGCTAATGATTTTTTTTATTGCTTAGATTAATTTTTTATTTCCTTTTTTTTCTTATTTTTAATTGATTATAATATTTATTTTTTTTCTTAAGCTATAAGTTTTTTGTAAATTATTTCTCAATCACTTTGTTGTCTTTCTTTGCAGCTTTATATTATTAAAATTTACTCAAATTATTTTTAGCTTATTGGGTCTTCTATCAAAATTGTTTTGTTTTAATATAATGTCGCCATAGTTTTCCTCCATTATTTTCATCTGTTTGGGATTCCCTTTTGTAACCTTTTTACTATTTTTTTTCATAAATTTTCACATTTTTTGGTTTTGGAAGTCATCTTTATTTAAGGACTCATTATCCAACTTTGGTGTGGTTCTTTTTTTTTGCTAAACTTTCTTTATTCTTTTTTGCAAATAAAGGGAAAAAATTTTTTTGGGACCTCTATTTTAAAAAATGAAGCAAAAGAAATTTTGATCGACATCGGCATTCATTTAAGATTGAATTTGACTGAAATAATCTGGGGGAAAAAGTTTATATTTGCTTTTTTTAGAGTTAGTAATGTTTTGGGTGTAGGTTTAAGTTTTTTAATTAATTGAAAATTCTGGTTTATTGGTCTATTCAATTATTATTCTTTTTCAAGAAAAATGTTTAGTTATAATCCTGTACACTTTGCTTGTTCTAAAAGTGAGATTTGGTAAATTAAATTCTTTTAAGGTTCTATTGTCCTTTCCAAATGATTCTTTTTGAGAATATGAAGGGGTTGGTTTTGAATATCTGTTCTTTTTGCTTCAAAAAACTTTATTTATTCTTTTATTGCATTTTACTTGTCTTTTTTATTCTTTGTTACTTTCACAAAGGTTCAATCCATTTTCTGAATCGGTAATTTTCACATTTGCTTGCGGACTTGATAAAATCTTCCTTAAGATTGATGAAAAGAATTCAGTCTTAATGAATATACAAATCTTAAATGTTGGCTTGCTACCTTAAATGAAGAAATTATCCCTATCTTTTTTCTCTTACCGTTCCTTTTTCCCTATAACTAAAAGAAGGGCCAAAGGATCTTATATATTTGTAAATGGGTGGTAACTAAATTTTCTATCTTTTTGGCAAATTCCCATCAGCTTGCTGGAGTTGGTTGTTGGAGCTTTTCCTGCATATAGTCTTTTTAGGGAAATTTCTTAATATTTCCTACTTTTGCCTTTCTGAATCTAAGTATTTTTCTTAGAAAGCATTTAATGTTTGGTTTGGAAGACACGAGTTCAATCTACTGTTATTTTAGGATTGTTAATTCATTATGGGATATCATTTTTTCCAATTATGATAATCAATTAGATTTTTTTCTCATACTTTTAATTTCCATTTTATTAAAATGTAAAAAGAATTTCAAACACCGTTCTTTTAGGTTTTATTTTTATTTTATTTGTAATTGTTATAGAAATTTTATTTTTGTTAATATTTGTAATTTAATTGTTTTTGCATTTTTAATTTGGTAGATATTTTTTTTATTTAAAACGAGCTGTTCGAATTTTTAAATTCTTTAAATCCATTTATATTTTTTGGGTTTTTTAATTTATCCATAATTCTCGAGGCTATTACTTTTTTGAGATTTTATTTTTAGTCTTGTTAAGAAATTTTCGTGAAGCTTTCTTTTCTCATAATTTTCATTTATCTTAATTTTTTTTTCTTCATTTTTTGCTCAAAGAAGTTCGAAGCTTTGTTTCTGAACAACTTCCTGCATAGTGGCTCCTATAGTTTTTATTGGTTCAAAAAACTCAATTACAGATATTGCTTTACTTGTATCTTTGAATATTTTAGCTTTTGGAGTACATAGTTCCATTGGCTTATATCTGTTGTGTTGATATATTAACTCTTATTGGTGGTAATTTTTCTTTTTGAATTCATTTTTGATCTATTGTTACTACATTTCCTATTAAAAATAACTCACTTCGTACGCGGCTCTCATTTTCATTTTTTTTGGCAACGTGGTGTATGGTGTGGAGCAGTCGATCCTGCGGTGCGCAAATTTTTATTCTGTAATAGTTTTAAACTTAAACAATTTTTATTTTTAATGGTATATTTTTCAGTTACTTGGTATACCAAATGCAAATTGTTTTATCATTCTCTCCAATGAATCTTATATATGCTTCGAGAATTATTTTTATGTTGAAGAAACTCTTAAAAAAATGTTTGAAGTTCTACCTTTTTATACTTTAGACAATTTAGGATTATTTAATCCCTCCGATTGAACATTAAGCTTTATAACACCTAGCCTTTTCATGTAATTTTTTTTTTATATCAATGGAATTTCATCTTGATATTTTTGATAAATTGAATTTTTTGCCTTGTAGTACTTGGGACTAATAAATCTAGTGGGGGATATAATATGGAAAAATGCAACTGAAGTTAATACTCTTTTTGTTTAATCTTCTTTTTTATTTTTGGGTAATTTTGATGGAAGCTTTTTTAAATCTTTTTCCTTTGCACCCAAACAAGATAAATTTTTGTGAAGGAATTTATCTAAGGATAAGTTTTTTTATTTTCTTTAAATTTTATTTAATTGACGTTGTTAAGCAATATTTTTTAAATTTTCTTTTTAGATTTAGTGAGAACCTGAAAAGGTTAAAAATATTTTTCAAAATTTCCTTTTTAACTTTTTTATAAATCGTTCTGAAAGAAGGAACTGAATTTTAAAGACTTTAAAAACAAGAATTGACCAAGATAATTATTATATTATCTTTTTGTAAATTATGAATTTTCTGTTCTTTCTTTGGTAGTTTTTTGCTTTAAACATAAAATTGTTGCGCAAATTGAAGGTGAAGCTCAAATAACTACAAAATATATAATATTTTTTTATATTCTTCTGGAGTTTTTTTTAAATTACTATTTGGGAACCATAACGCTGAATTAATCTTTTTATCCTTTGTCCAGTACCTGTTTTTTAATTTTTTGAATTAAATTTCCAACTTCTGATACTGACGATCATATTTCTCTTTTTTTCTGAAATTAAAAGGATGCCTTGTAGATTGGAGATATAGTCACCCTGGCCCTGTGGTAAACTATTATTTTAAAGATACATTGGTATGGTTAAAAGCTTGCATGGAATTACTACTTCCTCATTTTTTTTTTTGTGGATGATTTACACTATGGTGTGTTAAATAAAATCTGTACTTTGTTTAATACATGGTTTCTCAATTTTTTTCTGCACTTTTTAGTTTTTACTTTCATCTTTAAATGTTTTAAATATTTGATCAAACTTCAATTTGTCTTTTGAAATTTTATTTTTATGAGAAATTTTTTTAATGCATGGATCACTGTTTTATTAGGTAAATGTTTAATTATCTAGTATCAGAGTTTTTTCTAAGTTGAAAAACTTTACCTGTAAATTTGTTTTTGGGTAATCGGTATAATTTACTTTTTTTTTCCATTATTTTCTTTTTCTCTAAGACTTGCTACGGTTCTTTTTTTCTGAAATTTTTTGAGATATTTTTATTCATTGCGCTGACCCTCTTAATTCTAATTGTCCCTCATTTTTTTCATGCTTGGTATAACATGGGTCTCTCATACCAGTTGCACACACTGTCAGATTTCTGGGCTTAACTTTTGATGAACTTCTTACTAACCTTTTATTTGTTTTTTTTTAAAAACAATTTTCTCTATTTTTTTCTTATTAATATCCAATTTTTTTGATTCCTATAAATGAAGGGAATTGGGATTCCCAGTATTCTTATCCATTTTATTCTTGAATAGATGGTTGCTCATCATTTTTAAGGGATTTTTCTTATGCAGTTTATTACTTTTTAAATGTGTATCAGAATTTCCCTATCTCAATTTGGAATATTTCGGATTATTTAAAATGTTATTTTTTAAATCTTGTGGTTCCTACATGTAGTTTATATCTTATCTTTTCTGGGAGTTTTTTTTTTTATTGATCAGTGACAGCACATCAAGCATGAAAGAGGCTGGTGTTGAATTTGTTAAATCTATACATGTATATTTCACAATCCTTTTATTTTAACTTTACCTTAATTTTTGGGCAGCAGGTAAAATTTTTTTATTCTTTACTTTTTTTTTTAAAGTTTTTTTGTTTTTCATTATTTCCTGAATTTTTTGATTCTTTTTTTTAATTTTTAATTTTTCTAAATTCCCAAGTGAAGGTGCCTGCTTGGTGGGGTATTTGAAACTTTTGTCTTTTGGCAATTCTTTGTAGTTTTGAAAGCTGGTTGGTGCTAAAGGTGTAGGGTCTTTTAACATTTTGAAGTAAAATTGTGTGACTATTAAAGCTAGGAGACTCTCTCAAACTGAGAATTTGTTTATTTCAATTTGGAGCCTTTTGTTTTTCCTAGGATTTTTAACATTAGTATCACTATGTTTGTCATTTACAAATTGCAAAACTCTGCGATTTTTATTAATTATTTTATACTTTACTTTTTAACTATAACTATATTTTATTGTTCCTATTAATATCTTTTATTATATATTATTATTATATTAATTAATATTTAATATTATTATTTATAATTTTTCTATGGTCATTATTATTTTCCTTTTGTATAAAGGGAACCTTTTACTTTTTAACTTTGGTAATTTTTGCTTTTTGGTTTTGGGTTTTGTTACCAATTGAAGTTTCCAGAAAGTGGTGTGTTCCCATGATTTTGCTTTTTTGTTCCCAAACTTTTGTAAATGTTTTAAAGTTTTTACTTTTTTTTTCTTTCATACATACTATCACTTTATATCTCTTTATCAGATTGGTTTGTAAGGAAGTTTGTTTGGAGACCGCTGTTCTAAATGGATTCGAAAGAACATCGTTATTTTTAATGGAGTAATAATTCCTTCATTAATTCCTTGACGTTATCTTCAATTCGACTGCAGATCACAGGATTCAAGTTAGCCTCTGTTTTAAATATTATTACTGCCATTGGATCGTGAACGTTTTTGGCAGGATCACATTAATTTTCGGCCCCCTTATTATATCCAGGGGCCCCAAGCCGCCCTCTTACCATTAAACCCACCACTGATCTATCCTTAACAAGATGATTTGGAAACCTTAAAACTTTTAATCTGGTCTCTGATCACCAGAATGGCTTCCGTAAGAAAAGCTCAACTGGGGGATCTTCTTTCCAGTTCTTGGTTCTGTTCTTCGGTATTTCACTAGACAAATTTAAAACTATAATCTGGCACAAAACTTTGATCTCTAACCTTCATTCATTAGATATCTATCCTTCTCTTTCTAATATTCCTCTCTATTTCATTTCCAATAGTTTTATAGCAGCTATTGTATACGACCATCGTTCATCTTTTAAATCTATAAATATTGGTGTTCCTTAAGGGTTTGTCCTGTCCTCAGCACATTTTCTACTTTTCATTAATGGCCTTCTCACCGTAAAATTTCATCACTCATCCACTAATTTCAAAACGATTCTTTCTTTCATATTGAAAGGCATCTCAGTCAAAAATAACTGATGCTAGGAGAGGGGGTTTGGAACAACTGGTCTTTCTCGTATATCAACAACTCAAATCTAAATCTGACCTTAATATTCTTAGCGTTTTTATAACACCCAATCTTTCGAATGATTAAATCGTTTTTCTCTCTAAACAAGCCTCGAAAAATTTGGGTTCTTATTAATCTACGAAAATTCTTCGCACCACCTGAGATACTTGCTCTTTGTAGGAGCGTCGTTCACCATAGAATGAGATATGTATATAATAATAATAATAATAATATATAATAATATATGTAATATGTAATATGTAATAATAATATAATATATATATATATATATATATATATATATAATAATATGTATCAATAGCTCATATCTTTCTTCTTCTTATGCTAACTATAATAATAATATATATATATAATAGCCAATAATATATAATAATAATAATAATATATGTAATATATATATATATAATATATATATATATGTGTAAAAATAACAATAATAATATAATAATAATATATAATAATTTATAATATATATATATATATATATATATATATATATATATATATATAATATAATAATAATAATAATATAATAATATATATATATATATATATATATATATATATAATAATAATAATAATAATATATATAATAATATATAGGAACAGCTGCTCCTACACCAACTTTGTCGATGGTGGCGGGACATGGGCCAGAAGAGATAGAAACTGCGCCATTATCTCTTTGAAAGATGAAGGGTCTTGGAGGGATGAGAACTTTGCAATACACCTTCGTACTTCTTCTGTTCTATTTCTGTTTATTAAATGTAGTCATTTTATTCTGTCAATGAATATGAAAACTTTGAATTATATCAGTAAAAAAAAATATTTAGAAATAACTATTCATATATATATATATATATATATATATATATATATATATATATATATATATATATATATATATATATATATATATATATATATATATATATATATATATATATATATATATATATATATATATATATATATATATATATATATATATATATATATATATATATATATATATATATATATATATATATACTATATATATATATATATATATATATATATATATATATATATATATATATATATATATATATATATATATATATATATATATATATTCTATACTATATATATATATATATATATATAATATATTAGTCTATATTACCAGTTTTTTGCTGTTTTGCAAAACGAGTTGCCTTAAAAATATTTTTTAGAACTTAAGGATTTTCGAATAAAGTTTAGTCGCATTCATATTGTGTTAAAAATTTAATATACCTTTATTTCCAATAAAATGAAAATAGTACATCCAAACATAACTTAATCATTGACCAACACAAAAGAGAATGACCGTTTCCCCTAAAACTCCTTAATCAGTTGTTACACAGACAAACGGGAGTACAACCTCTATACTCCAATATAACTTTCTTCAAGAGCAGTATCCCACTCTTTAAAATCCCAACAATATTACGAATATGACATATACACACGACTTTCCTCCACCCCTCCCGCACATAAACATCAACTATAAACCAATCAGTAAAAAGCCGGAAATCATTATTGGCATCAAATTCAGTCAACACAAAAAAAGTCCCTCAGTTATACATACGCTCCCTCAGAAACTTTTTTTTTTTTAAATTTCAACTTTTGTATTTTGCCTACGTTTGCAACTTCTGCTAATTGTTATTAATCTAGGAGTATTTTAGCTCTTAGTGATTTAAGTCTTTAAAAAACTATTCTGCTTGTGAACTGAAGAGGGCGTTCTTGCAAAGATGTCAAATTTGCAAATCTGCTTTCTACTCTATCAGTGGTGCTACATCTTTGTTCTTTATTGAAGGCAGATACAAATAAATTAAGAACAAAAATAGAATATGAAGGCCCATTTTAAAAACCTTTGCCTACATTACATGAATATTAATTATTTTGCTGGTGCGTTCTAACGCACACATTTTGTCAACCAGTATATTTCTGTTCTTTTCATCAATACCATAACCACAATTTAAAGAAATAGATTTTTCTTGCTTCTGTGAAGTAGCTTCATGTACCTCTCTCCATTCTTCAGGTTTTAGCATATTTATGTTTTATGATTTTCTATTCTCCTTCAGATCCTCATATCTTGAATCTATAATGTTAATGTTAATGTAATCAATTAGGGAGCTTAACTCCTTCCCCACTTTTGTCTAATATTATTATATATTACTATATATAATATATATTATATATATAGCTTACATCTATATATACTAATATATATTATATATAGTATATTAATATTATATATTAACTTATATAACTATATATATACTATATAAAAATATATATAGTATATCTTTACTCATAAGTTTTTGGAGAGTAACTGCTAACTCTGTAATCTAATATGATATTAACTTGCAGGAAGCAGGTAATTATTTCCATATCCATTAGAATTCAATAGTTAATCATCAATATTTCAATAATAAGTAATCAAATAAATAAAAACAGATAAAATAACTAATATTAATAATATAATATAATTAATAAATTTCAAATAATTAATAGCGAGGAGTCTATACTATGCAGTATATAATATATATATATATATATATTATATATATATATATATTATATATTATATATATATATAATATATATATTATAATAATAGTTATATAAACTAGTATATATATATTATAGTATATAATATAATAAATATTAATAATATAATATAATAATAATTAATAATAATAATATGTACGAATATAATGTATAATAATAATAATAAAATAAATAATTAATAATAATAATAATAATAAATATCAAATAATAATAATAATATGTACGCTACTATGTATGTATATATGTGTGTATTTTTATGTAGTGTATGTAATGTAGTATGATTTGCTATGTGTGTTATATATATGTTTTTTTTTTTAGTATTTCTATTTATTTATATAAAAGCGCCGATAGCTCAGTGTTAGAGCACTCGCAAACCAAGCGAGAAGTCCCAGGTTCGCAAACTGGTGGGTGGAGAATGTGAGCTATTCTCTCCGTTGGCTTGGGCTCCGTCATGCTCGGACGTTAATAGAGTACAAAACCCCTCTTGATTAGGGCTCATCCGTTGAGTGGTGGTGGCTGTATCTCGTAATAATACTATATAAATTAAATTTTAAGATTTTTTTTATTTATTATATATATATGATATATTATTATATATATATATATATATAAATATAGATATATATTATAATGTATAATATATATTATATAGTATTATATAAACCAAATATTAAATTAAAAAATTTGCTACGTTTTCGACTGTAATCCATTATAATAAAAAACTAAAAACTAAAAAAGATCAAGAGTAAAAAGGTTAAAAACTAAAATCGTCGACCTGCTCCAAGGAAAGCGATTTAAAGTTACTTAAAAGAGTCTTCAATATACCGTTTTATTTTTTATTATTTTAATAATTCGACTTCGTTAACAAGTGTTTCAATAATTTGATTCCATTATGTCTGCCAACACTCTTTTCAATTCCTAACGAGTTATTTTTAATAGTACCTTATATATATATATAATTAGTATATATATAGTATATATATTATAGATTATACTATATATATATATATAATAGTATATATTATATATAATTATATATATATAAATAATATATATCTATAATTATATTAGTTATATATATATATATATATATATTATATATATTATATTTACATATATATATATGTGCGCGCGTGTGTGTGTGTGAAAGTGTGTATATGTTTGTGCCATGTTGTGTGTAAGAAGGATAGAAAGAGTGAGCGATGTGTTTATTTTATTTTTATTTACTTTAATTTTGCTCTAACCTTTCTGATTACTTTTCTCTCATAATAATTTCTTAGTATTGCTTCACACCTCCTCCTCAATCCTCATCGTCTTTCTTATGGCTTCAAAAGGAATGTGTGTGTAAGTGTGCCGTAGTGGGGTATTGAAAATCATTACTACTATTATCTTAGAGCTAAGACAACAAGACAATGTATATTAAAAAAGGTAGTAGAGTTCAAGGGTATATTTCTTTTAGTCTGTCGGATAATACACACAAAAAACATTCATTGGTGTAAGTATATGGATACGTTTACATATAAAATCCAATCTCACGAAGTGTTGCTGGAAATCATTCTTCCCTTTTTTTTATCAAAGTCATCAAAGAGGGTTAAAGTCTTAAAAAAAAAAAAAAAAGAAAAAAAATCCTGAATATTTCTACGCATTAAAATATGTAAAATCATTCAAAAGCGAGGATTGATTAGATGTAATTTGCAGACATCTGCATTTACGCTATCTCGACAACTTATCTCTCAAGTTTATTTCAAGTTTACATATATATATAAATATAGTAATTATATATATATATTATAATCATATACTATATATAAATTTACTTATATAATTATATAAATATAAATATTAATAATATTTAAAAAGTTCACACCTCACGGGAATAGCCCTATTCAAGGAGGGAACTTCTTCTAGGTAATTTTGTACCTAGGATCCGAACTAGGATTCAAACCTGCGACCTTGCCATGCGACTCGTCACTCTATCGCTTAGAGCCGGGTAATTATATATATATATTATATATATATATATATTATATAATATATATAATATAAAATATATATTAATATATCTATATATAATATTATATAATTATATATAAGTATCTATTTTTATATTCATTTACATATATATATTATTATTATAATTATTTCTAATTATTTTTAATAAACTATTTTATATATAAATAAGAAATATTATAGTATATATATTATACTTAATATATTATATATATATAATAATATTACTTCTTATTATATATTACTACTGATGTCACGTCCCGTCTCTTCTTCTATGAGAGCAGGCACCAAGAATATTTGCACCATAGTTGTCGGGCCATTAACTGACAGATCCAAATGTATTAAGTTTACGTTGATGTCCGCATATAGTCCGAACAAGTTTAGCAGGAGGTGCCTTGTGACGTCATTTGTCTGAGATGGACATCTTTGATAGTGGGGGGGGAGAGCATTAAGGAAC
Source organism: Trachelipus rathkii (assembly GCA_015478945.1). Lineage (NCBI taxonomy): Eukaryota > Metazoa > Arthropoda > Malacostraca > Isopoda > Trachelipodidae > Trachelipus > Trachelipus rathkii. The sequence goes on along the minus strand of JABUQX010093133.1, from coordinate 19,532 downwards.
CTATGTTTTAATTCCTCAAGGGAAGATGTGCAGAGCGAAGAGCATCAAGAGCATAACTCTGGTTTGCCAGTCCAAGGACCGCCCTGTGGGAGGTGGAAGGGCTTGAAGTATTCCGAGATCTTCTTTGTGTTAACTTGATGTGAATGTGATAAATGGCGCGTAGTCTGGCGCTAGGAGGAAAGAGTTGTTGTAGTGCGGATAGTAAATGGATAACAAAGTATATATTTTTATTTCTTGTGTGGGGCTCTGTAGGTTGGTGAAGGGGGTTGTCCACTGCTAGTGTTTTACTATAAAACTGACAACCTATCATGTCGAGATGGGCTTCAATAGGTAGGATTTTTGATTCTGTTAGTAAGTGATGAATGGTAGCAGATGGTAGACAGACGGTTATTATCATTAGGGCTTTTTTCTGAACATCTAGTTTTTGGATTAATGATTTAGATATTGTTGGTACCTTGGGGGCGAATTGATAGTTAGAATGCGAGGGGATATGTGTCTTAAAACTATAGTAAAGCATTCGATGGTTGGCAAAGTTGTTCCGATTAGTCCTTGTCATATCGTCATTTAATTTGTTTGTGCTCTAGAGGAGATGTTGGTTGTGTGTGGGGTAAATGTGATGTGTGTGTATCGAAAGTTAATCCGAGGATGGTGGGTTGTTTACTAAGGGAGACTATTGTTTGAGATAAGAATTGTTGGGTGGTATTAGACTTTTTATCTGGTGAAGTTATGAGATAGATATTTATTGGGAAGAGGCTGCATTCTTTTGTTAATGCCATTGTTCAATGTGATTAAATATTGACTTGTAGTTCTTGTTTGTTGATGTTTGCTAGGGTTTTAGCTGTATTGTAGGTTGTCTGCACAAACTATTGATTTTATTTAGAGGGAACATTGTGTCGGTAAATTGTTTCATAATAATTGAAACGTGTCTGGTGATAAGTGACGCCCTGGGGACTTTCATTACTTATAATATATATATTATTATATATATATATATATTATTATATTATATATATAGAATATTATAATTTATATATATATATAATATATATATATAATATATATTATAATATATATATATATATACTAGTATATATATATAACTCTAGAATAAAAAGTAAATGAGCTTACAATGACTAACACCTGAGTAATAATAATTTATAAAAATTCAAATTCAAATTAAAACACATGTACCGACAGGGGACGTTTGACAAATAGTTTAGTTCGAATGTAGAGGGAAAAATTTGAAGATATTGAAATTTTCCCATTTTAGTAGAGAATTATGTAAGTATGAGCTAGGTTAGAAAGCTAGACAGTGAAAGGTGAGCCTGTGTGAAACGAATCTCTCTTCTCTTCGAGAGTGAGATAGAAAGTTCGAAGATGAGTATTGGCATCTGTCATTGGATATACTAAGGTAGTGTCGATCAAACGTCAATATCTAGGAGAGATTAGGATCGAGAGTTGTGAGAATCCTCGAGGTCATCGCAACATCTTTCCAAGATTCTGCAACTGTGAACTTAAATCATCCACGATAAGGAAGGATAGATGAATTGAATTCCATATACAAAACATATCAGACATCCTAAAAGTTGAGCTTAGTGAGGATAAAGAATGTAACGCATCATAAGAAAGGACCAAAAAATTAAAACAAATAAGATCTTTTAGTTTTATCTTTGATGATTTTGTAGTTAATGGAAATGTATCGAGTTGAGAATAACAATCTGATTTTGGAAACATTGAAATAATATTAGGAAATAGAAGTATTTCAGAGTTAGTTGCTTCAGATTTCAAACTTTAGATTCAGCTTACTTGTTTCTGGACGCATAGCATTTTAAAGTGGCAGAATGGGAGAAAGTGGGACTAGCTGCCACCACCGAGAACTTTGCGCATGCACTACAAGCCAACTTACCGCACCGCAATCACATTACCACAGTCCCCTCACCACAGCGCAAAACTAAATCTGTACCTGCCCGCACCCGCCTGGAGCGTCGGCAAACCCTATGACTGATATGAAATTATACTTGCGTAGGTATTTGTTACCACGGTAAGTAGGACCATCTTGCGGCGGAACACCACTGTGGCTAAATTTAAGTAATAACTAATATGACTGTTGATAAGCACCTATAGAGGAATAAGGAAATCACAATAGCTTTATAAATACTATATAGATAATATAATATATATATATATATATAAATAATATAATATATATATATAGTATTCAATATATAGTTATATAATAAGTGACTTATATATATATATATATATATATATTTATATTATATATATAATATAATATAGTAAATACGTTATATAATATATATATTATATATATATATATAAAAATATATATTTTAATAATAAATATATAGTATATTATATATTACTATCTCTATATATATTATATATATACTAAGTATATATATATATAATATAATACTATTATATAATATAACTAATAATAGTATATATATATATTAATACTATATATTGCTCGGTTTCCCAGTCTTTAATTTTTAAATGAATTAGTATATACAGAGTCAACAGAGTCAAAACAAAGCTTTTACAAAAGGTAATATTTTCACTTTAATGAGCTTGCAAATATACAAAGTATAAGCATTACGCATATAACAACGTACATTACGGTTTATATGTTTTTACCTGAAAGAGTTTTTTTTTTTTTGTTTTGTTTTTTTTTGGTTTCATTTTTTTTTTTTTTTTTTTTTTACAGGATGGTCCAAAAGTCGCACACGCAATCACCAAAAAATGAAAAAAAAAACAAAAACTATGTATCAAGTATTCCCTATTGTTTCTTTATTTCATGCCCCTTAATTTTAAAAACAGAATGTCAAAATCATATGAAACAAGAGCCCAGAATCGTTAACAAGTTGACGAAACGTTCACAGTGATGGGTGATCTTAGACTTCCTTGTATCCTCTCTTCTACATATGATTTTGAAATTTTTTTGTTTAAAAAATTATGGTCGGTTGCAAAATTAAGGAAATTTATAGAGAATGATTGATGTAGATTTTTTTTTTTTAAATATGAACGAATAGTTGTCCATCATCTAAGTATCTATATATATGCATGATATTTTCACTGAAACATCACACTAATATTCGACCTAATTTTTCTTGATTTACTTCCGATGGACGAGAATTAGAAATTTCTTCTAAAAATTTCGTGATAACAATCTTCATTTTAGATATGAATGTTACTAACCTAAATGTCTTCAAAATACAAAATTTAGAAATTAAAAAATATTCTCTCCTACTTTCTTTGTAACTTAAATCATCTTCCTTACTTATTACTCTAACTTACTTAGCTTACTAGCTTCACTTACTGATTCTACTACTTTTGAATTATTGCATCGAGACTCTTACGTTGTCGGTTCTATGTTTAATATCTAACGTTCATTGAACAGTAAAAGAAGCCTATAGAATATTCAATGGCGTATTGTCAATCAAACAATAGCAATAATATAGACCAAAATGAATAAAGTATACTGTTCAAAACCGCTCTATTCACATACCTATAATCTAAACACACAAAGTCTACTATCTTTACCAATTCTTCTTTTAAAAATAACATTAAATTTTTTTAGCTCTAGTTTTTGAATTACAGTAGTGTCCTGAAATTACGGTATTTTGCCAATAAATTTTTTAGGTTCCCCACTATCATAACATTCAAAATCTGATGAGTGGCATCCGTAATTCATAACAATGAGCAGTTAAAATGTTTGCCTGATAAATGAGCTATTGTAAGAATGTCTTGCTATCATCTAGTCCAGGTTATCCATGAGAATTATGTTGCGATAGTTTCAGTTGTCATTCTGTTTTAAATACACTGTCTACTACATTTAAAAAAAAATGTTCTCGAAGTGTAAAATAACCTCCGGAGTTGCAACCGCGGAAGTTGCACATTGTGAGCAACATTTGCAAACATCTTTTCAAGCTATGTCAAGTTAGGTTTTCAAGGTCCGGTAGGACCGAATTAAGGTCTGGAAGACCGACTTCCGCGGTTCTGAACTCAAGGATTTAACCCCAAAAAAGGGGCAGCCCCAAAGGGGGTCTTTTTGTTCTAGAAGTTTTAATATTTATCTCTTATATCACTTATAACGGTTTCACATCGATTTATCGATGTTTATCTACCCTTATCGTGTTTAAATGTCTTTCTACAGTGCTCTAGTTGACTAAAAAATACTAGGGTTATTAATATTAATAACATTCATTCGATTAATCGAATGTAGTTGGTTATCATATTTCAAGGTGTGAAATCCTGGAATCCTGGAGTTCCAGGACCTGAAATGCTACATTGGATTTCCAGAACTTGGAACCCCCCCAAAAAAAAAAAAAAAAATAAAAAAAAAAAAAAAAAAAAAAAAAAAAAAAAAAAAAAAAATATCTTTTTTTTTAATTATAAAAAAAAAAAAAAAAAAAAAAAAAAAAAAAAAAAAATACAAAAAAAAAATACAATTAAAATAATTACAAATAATATATACAATATACACATAAATATTACTTTAATACTTTCATGCAAGGTAGAATATACACACATACGCACACGCACACCTACACGCACACACACACAAGCACACACAACACCACACACACACACAACACTGCAACACACACATCACACACACACACACACAACACAACACACACACTTTATATATACTATATTTATATATATATCTATATATTATATATAAATTATTTATTATATGTATATATATAACTTTTAATATATATATATATATATAAATAAATGGAAAATACATAGAACGGCAGTATAAGTACTACTGCCTGAAAATACAAATACACACGGCCACGCGCACGCATACATTGGTATGTAAATTATTTCTCGTTGCGCCGTTCTGTTTCGTCTTGTTCGCGCAGACTCGATCTGCCTGGAATTCGAAGTTTCGGGTGTAAGTGCACTCCCTTCGGAGAAGGGTGCTCTCTCTCCAGGATAGCAAGGATCTTGAAGATGAAATCACAGATGTGCATAAGAGAAAATGAGGAAGAGAAAGAAGCTACTTAATTGAATCTATCAAGGAAGGAGGACTGAGAAAAAGCGACGAAGAAGAAGGAGGAAAAGAATGGTTTTTTGAACCTCCGGAGGAGGGGTCCCTAACTGAATAAAAGAATTTAAATCACGCATGCATAAGAGCACAGAGACTATGCTACGGAGCTGCTTTATAGAGAAAAAGGAGAAAGAGTCAAGAGAAGATGGAAAAGAAGACTATGCAGAAGGAGTACAGAGTTGTTGCAGCACTAGGTGTGAAGCGGCTTGCGCGTGCTGACGTTGTAAAAACATTCGTTTAGCAAGAGACTGACTTTATATTTTCAAATTCGTTTTCTTTTTATAAACTTCTACTAGCCTTATATTGTTTGTATTTTTTATAATTTTGTAAATTTATATGCTTTAGGTGTGGAAATTATCTTTAACTCTTAAATCTTCTTTATCTCTCTCACTTATTTTTTTGCTCTAAATTCTTGTTTTGAAAAATTTAATAAAAAAAGTTTAATGTTTGCTAGAATTGTTATTTTTTTAATTCCATTTGTATTTTATTTTATGTTTAAAGTATTTTGTTTTTTACTAAAATTTATCTTTTTATGCTTATAACGAAAAAACATATCTGCATTTTTTTTACATACTATAAGCGTAGTAAATTCAGTAATCATAAATCAGTAAGCAGTAAATCAGTTAAATCAGTAATCCCATCAGTGTCCTCCACATGCCACCCTCCCACTCCTTCATTGATCCTAATCTGTACTATTGACCTAATGATTATTGTTATAAGTCATATTTTTGTTTAATATAACACACAAATAAGTACTTTATTTATTGTTTTGTTTATTTCTTTAAACATTATATTTTTACGATATTAAAAATTTAATAATTAAGGTTTCCATATTTTACTTATACAAAAAATTATAATTATATTCTGTTTATTTGCTTTAAACATTTTGTTTGTACCAAAAAAAAATTTATCTCTTTTTCATGTTTTATTAACTTTAAAAAATTTAATTCTTTAGCATACTCTAAAGCAGTAAATCAGCAATTCTAGTTAATCAGTGAATGCTCAGTAAATTAGTAATATCAAACTCGCCTTCCCAGAACTTACATCATCCTTATCACGTACTAATGATCCTATTTTATATCTATTGTATGCTATCTGCATTTCATGTCATTTTGACACAACATAACATAAAATAAATTTCTTTGATGTACTCATCACCTGGAACATATTCACGAGTTTTAAAGTATGTGTATGCATTGTTGCAGTTGTTGAATGGTTTGTTGAAATGTTAACGTTTGTTGTTGCCGTGTTGTTGAAAAAAATGCTGCGCTTGTATAGTTGTCGTTGTTGTCTTCGTATCTTTTCATGTTGTTGTTGTTGTTAATTATTAAAAAACTATACTTGTCGTATCTTTTCCTAATTGTTTATTATGTAGCCAGTGTCTCCGCACTTGTCTAATGGATCACTTAGTTTTGTTGAGAGTTCTACAATATACAATCTCCACAACGAGCTTGATTTCTTAATAATAATTGAAGAATAGTACCGAAATAATTATTGATTCAACAACATATTTTTCTCTAAAAAAAATATTAATTGTTTCAAAAGTGTTAAACTTAACATTGTTATAATATATGAAAACCTAAAACACTATTGAAAACATATTCTCATCCCGTCAGACTGATACAACTGCGCAACATCTGCAGCCAGTCATATTAATCATGCAATCTTTAAAACTATGTATTACATATTCACAAACCACTTTATCCCTCATACTAAGAATATAGTTAATTACTTCAGCCCCCCACTTGACTTACCAGCTGTGACCTGATACCATAACAACCACCTCCTAATAAAGACAACTTTAACATTATATCAATACTGAAATCTTCCTCTACGATTGATCTAATCTGATAACCTTTACCGGTAAGCTACGTATCTTTCAATTCTCTTTCAATATCTAATACTTTTTACACACCCTTTCCAAATCTCTCTACCAATCCTCTACTCAATCTTCTCTCAATTTTACTGCCAATCACAAACCAAATCATCACGTCAATATATTTAAATTAATTGGTAAATATTGTGGCAACTACTGTATATTATATTATTATTATTATGATTCATTTATCGCTATATTATCTATTCCACTATAGATCTCACAACACCCATAACGCATGCGATCACTTTGCCTCTCACGATCCCACAACTGATACCTTTCGATTAAATTGCTCTCTACCTAGCTAACTTCTAAACATTAACGTAATTTGTTACGCTCAAGTTGTAACCATCAGAGAACTGTAATTGCCTATCGCCATCTAATGGCATCCAATGAAATTCGAGGATCTGAACTCATAATCTTAATATCTTTTGACACATGGGAAGGGTAACGAGATCTATTACTTTGTTCCCAATATTTCTTGACACATGAGATAAAGGCGTAATAGATTTATTACTTTTACACAATATCTTTTAACATTGCATGAGAAGGGTACGAGATTTATGTACTATGTTCCCAATAACTTTGGAGCACATAAGAAGGTGTAAATCAGATTTTATTCTGATTCCCCAATTCTGCGAAGCAAAATAGAAAGGACTTTGTTTAGTCTTTAGTTATTTAATTATTTATTATATTATTTATCATTATTATCTATTACTCTATTATTATTATATTTATTATGATATTTTCATTATCAACACTATTATTATTAGGAATTATAATATTCTTCATTTATTATTGTTATTACTTTTAATTAATGTTTATATCAACCTTATATATTGTGTATCAATGAACTATAACAAAACATTAACATCATCAATCAACACAAACTACACAACACACACAGCACGACACACACACCACACCACCACACACGGAATACTCTATAACGACAACTTTACTTGAACCACTCACCGAGATGGCAATCATAGTTACTACTTACTGATCGACATGAACCAGCTATTTCTATGATGTGAAGCAAAGCATGTAACATTTTCTCTAAAACGTCACAGCACGACATCTCGAATTTTTCACATGTTATATAAAACACATTTCGTTTTGTTCTGTATTTTTTTACTTTTCTATTACTTCTTATATTTAATTTTGCTTAAAAAGTTAATTATTAATTTTTATTAATATTTTAGATTTAATTCATTAAATTTTTATTTATTTTGTTATTAAAAAAATCTGTATATAGATTCAAAACAAACCAAAAGATCACCAGTAACATATTTTACATTCAATTTCCCTTTGCTTTCTTCTTTTAATAAATTATCGGACAAACTATAAAAATTTATAAAATTTTCTCTTTTACATGTTATTAAATTTTTGTTTCGAGATAAATTTCTGTTTAACATTTCCGTTTAATGAAAAATATACACTATTTCATTCTTACACTACCTTAAAGCAGATAAATCAGTAACTCAGCTTAATCAAATCACCCATCTATTCCTCCTACCATATCGTGATCTATGATCTATTGATCTTTGATCTATGATCATGTCATTATTGTTTATACACATAACTAAAATAACTTTTTTTATACTGATCAACGAATAGTTTCCAATGAACCATATTTTTTATACAGAGTTAAAAGCTAATATTTCATCTCTCAACTACAAAATATAATGTACAACGAGCAAACCTAGCAATCCTTAACACGAGACTAATCCGCTACACATCAACAAAGTTCTCACAACTAACAACAGTAAAGTAACATTCACTTTAATCAAATACAAAACGTAAGTCTATTACACTATTTCAAGCAAAACTCTAACACATCAATGTGTAATTTTACATTAACATTAGTAAATTTAACATAAAATTTAATCATAACCTTGTCTCTATATATACAGACCTACGAATATATGCTAACGTAACAATTTCTTTACATTAATATAAGTAACAAAAAATAACACTCGAACTAGAATAACATGTAACAACTTTACAAATCTACATACACCCTCACGTATGAATCATCTGCTAACACGTTTCACAAAGTCAAGATACTTATCAAAGGGAAGTATCAGGCTAACAACTACATACAAAACTTCAATTTGATTATCTACCTTTCCAGCATAATAAGAAACAGCTAAAGCGAGAGTATGGATCTAACAAATCCGCTTAACAAAAAACCAATCTATCAACGATACCAAAATCTTGAACTATGAATCTCACATACTTTCAATCACCATTTCCATTTTATAGTAAGTATTAACATTATATTGTTTTACTACTTGAAACCTAATTCATGGTTGAACATCTGACATAAGTCCTAAACAAATTACTCAGTCAAAAACTTAACCTTATACCGCATATTATTATTACTTATTATATTATATTATTATTTATTTATTTTATCATTATTACATTATTAATCATTATTATTATTAATTATTATCTAAATCTTTTTATTATTTTTATATTATAATCAGACTAACTATATGTATCCATGACATAACAAACCTAACAGTATAGTACACACACACAGCACACACACAACAGACACATCACACACACACACACACACACACAACACACACACACACACACGACACATAAATTATACACCAACTTTACTTGAAATACGACCTGGCTACAATCATCGTACTAACTATTAGATCAATGCACTGATTATTTCTATTGATGTGAAAGCAGATGGCTGTAACATTTTCTAAACGTCACTGGAAAACATTTACATTTTTCACAGGTTACAATAATAAAAGTTCACGTGGTTATGTATTTTCTTTTACGTTTCTATTATTCATTTATATTTATATTTTGTTAAAAGTTATTTATTTACTTTTATTTTATTTTGAGTTTTTATTTATTTTATTTTATTTATTTAAAATAATCTCTATATAGTTGATAACTCCAATTCTCCAGACGTTTGTGCTACGCAAACTCATTGTTTTTACTATTTAAACCAAATTTATTAATATCTTACGTGCTTTAAACATTATGTTTTACTAAAGAACAAATTATATAACATTGTTGGTATAACTTTAAGAAATTTTACATTTTTACATACCTTTAATCAGTTAATCAGTTAATCAAACCACCCACTCTATCCCCTACCATTCTGTGATCTATTGATCTATTTTATCTAATTGATCTATATGATCTATGCAATTCAGTCAATTTTGTATAACAATAACATAACTAAGTTCTTTATAACACTGATCAACGAAATTCTAAACGCTAGCATAGTTTTCCTATTATTAAAGCTAACATAACATCACCTGAAACTTAGAATATAATGTCTACAACAGCAAACCTTTAGCATACCTTAACACGAATAATGCAGCTAACATCACAAAGAGTTCACACTAATCAACCTCAGTAATATAGTTAACTAACATAAAATACAAAACGTAACCTATTCACACGTTTGTCAAGCATATCCTAACCAATGTTAATCAATGTTAATTTTACATTCCATTGTAATATTTAACAAAATATTTATCATAACTATTAATTGTTTATTATGAAACCCTTTATTGATATTAGTGCTTAGTGTATTTCACTATTTATTACATGTATAAAAATATTTATTTTATGTTTACTTAACTTAAAAAATATTTTTCATTTTACATACCTTAAAAGCATCAAATCAGTAAATCAGTTAATCAAACTACCCACCCCACCTCCTACCGTTTACCATGATCTTTGATCTATTGACTCTTATCATTAATTCAACTCCATTTCGCAGTTTAATCATCTCTGAGGAACAACATAATCATAAAAAATTAAATTCTGTTTCATACCACTGTCAACGGATATATTGCTTAAACGTTAGCCCCATTGTTTTATTCCCATAATAAAGCTAACATGCATTTTATTTTATCATCAACCAACATGAACTATTCAGACTTTAATTACTAAACAACCCATAACAATCACCCTTAAGCATACCCCTCTTAAGTAATTCCGAATAAACCACGCTTAAACATTTTTAACCCACCGCAATGTTTTACAACTTTTCATACCAATTCTCACCCATAAATCATGAGTACCTACAATACTTGTTGATTACTCATTTCAATTGTTAAAGAAAACCCCTTACCCCAACACCATTATATATCCCCTAAAATAATATTCCCATACCATTTAAGAGTTCCCTTCGAAACATGTTAAAACAAATTTCATTATCAGGACGAATTCCACACTCACTCCTTGGTTCTAGGACTGTAGTACCGCCAATTTCGCCCACCAAAAAAGAACATAAAAACATATCACAACATTTTTAACCTACTTCTCATATCTTGTGTCTCATAATGATACATCGTTCTGTTTTTGGTGATGGCTAATGTTAACAAAATTTTTTTTACATAATAAAGCTAAAAAAATAACCAACTTAAGAAATATAATGGTATCAACGACAAATCTAATATCCTCACTTATTGATTTATCATGCTAATTCTATCAGTCACAAAGTTCGATACTCTATCAAGCTAAAATGCTACACCCATCCCCGTAACTCAAAGCATTTCTAATATTTTCCAACATACCACGCAACAGCTAAAGAGCAATTATCTAACCAAATCGCCATTAACAATATCAATACATCTATCAAAGAATACATCTAACCATCCTTGAACTATGAAATTGACACTACTTTCATCAAAATGCAACTCATTAATCGAAAATAATAACATTAATTTTTTGAATTATATTCAAATAAACACATACAATTAGAGCACAAAATGTTTCTCGGATAGAGCCAACATTACCCCAGTCAAAAACTTAACCCTCATACACACGATTTTCTAAGACATCCGTCTACACCACCACTAATATTCTTTATCGAAACATTATTCGTTTCTTCCCTATTACAACCCCTGTTTTTAATTTTTTCAACAAATGTCATAGAATAATACTTTAACCATACTGTTAACAGAATATTTAATTTATTATTTTATTATTATATTATTATTATTACTTATTATTTTATTATTATTCTTATCATTACTATTTAACATTATTTAATATATTATAATTATTATCATAATAAATTATTATTTATATAACTTTTACTTTCTGATATTTATTTAGAAATATTATTTACTGATTTATTTATTATTTATTCTATATGTTATATTATTTATTATTTTTATTTGATTATTATTCATTTATACAACATTTACGATTTTCTTCACAACACTCTAATTAACGTATCCGAACGAACTTGTCAGCTCCAACAATACGTATCATTCAGAGATTTCCCTTTTCGATAAAAACTCAAGGTGCCTTGTGGTGAGGGACAGTATATCAGATTTAACCTATCATATTCTAAAAAACAGCAATTTCCTAGAAATAGAGCGTTGTGATATTATTATCGTAATTTAACCATTACATCAGAAGAGAACTGAACATGCAAAAATAGATGCACAGTGTAGATCCGGAATTCAACATGAATTATCTAATTAGCTGTATATTCTAGGGTCACGTCGTACTCTTATATAGTATTATATTTCCTCGCGAGGATTATATTCTTAGATCTGTCTTCTCTCGAAGAGCGAATGATCCAAATTTTGCCTCTCAATGCAAGTATCCACAACAACATGTTGTGGGCCTAGTATCCTCTCTGCAAATAAGCACCACATTAGCACCCGAACATAGTATTTTTACTATTTCATAGCTTCAGTACACAGACGCCAACGTAGCCGAATATAAGATATTATTCGGAAGCAGTGCTAATCCATGATACAATTCCGCTTTTCCTTATAGTAATTCTCCTGTGGAGAGATTGCTTTTATTATTTCTTCCTTGTGTTATACAATTATTACTTAGATAATTTCTTTGTTAATGCATTATAGTTTTATAGTTTTTATAGATTTTTTTTGGAACATATTTTCTAAATAAATTAAATAATAAAAAATTGAAGTAATAATTATTATAAATAAAAAATTTTCTCTTAAATCTCTCAGCCAATATTAATAAATTATCTACTGTAAAAAAGAATTGTATCTGGCTGCACTTTAATACCAAGTCTCATGAAAAATTGATGTTATGATCAGATTATTATGAGATATAGTTCATGTAAGTAGGAAAATATTAAATAAATAATTACTATACAATATAAAGAACTCCAATTGATGTCATTTTTAAGTAAAGTGAAATAATGATAATATAATTATTTTCTCTCGAACTACTAAAATTATCACAGATTGGGTTATACATTAATAAACATTAATATAATTCTTTAAGATCTGTCCAAATAGTATTAGTGAGCAATGATACTAAATATCAACATTAACGCCGTTTAACAAACATTACTGTACCTTGTAAATATTAAGTTCTATAAAAATATAATTTTGACTTAAATTATTTATACATTATATAAAAATATAAATTTTAAAAACTACGCTTTGTATTATTTATTATCCTACCATAATTACTTTAATACTACTTAAGGCAAAAAAAAATTTATGTGCATCTCCCCCAACCTTACATCATGCCCTGAAAAATTCATTCACTTCGCATATATATAATAGTTATATAAATTGTAAGATTTTTAGTGAAATTTTTTTTATTTTGCAATTTTTCCTTTCAAATTAATAAAAAGTGGGTTTGTAAAGGCAGAGTTATTCATGAAGGAAAAGATAGAAGGAGTTAAACAGACTTAAGACTTTTGTATTTAATGGTATTACCATCTTCTGCCATAAATTTCAAGTTTGAAGTTATTTCGAAAAAAAAATCTTGAAGTTGGTTTCCATAGTATAAAAATGTCAAATAATTGATAAGTACTTTAATAAAATTATTAGTAAATTTTAAAATATTTCTGAAAGAATGACCATAGGCATAGAAAAACACTCTATAACGTGGACGTGTTTAGAGGCCAAATAAAAGTCTTGTGACAGTGTTTTGGTGTGTGTTGTGTATGTAATCAAAAATCGGCCTGAAAATTCCGAACGTCTTGTTTTATTTTGTTGTCCATTTCACATTTTATGTAGTGGCGATTCCGGAAATTTAGGTTTACGCCCTCGATACCATGATAATACTCTAGGTGATTCTGTGATATCCTTCCATCTGTGAATTTTTCCATACTTCCTCCTCTTATTTTTTCCCAGACATCAAATAAACACCTACAATATAGTATTGTCTATATGATAAAGTAGAAATTTGCACCCTCCCACCTTCTGTTTATAGTTCTCCCTCTCCCAATAAATCTCATAAGCTGCACTCCCTTGTTCTTCACAATAACGTCCCTTCAGTTCACTCGGACGAACATATCTATACGAGCTTCATACTCACTTCTTTTTTAAATATCCAGAATACTCCTCCAACTCCTTCCTTAAGCTGATCTGCATCTTATTTAAAACTAATTCCGCCGCCCTGTATATTTCTCTATATCAGTGTAGACTCTCGTTTGATCCATCCTTCTGCACTCCGTCAATGATAGTATGATTGTTGTGTGAGATATCATATTAGCGTGCTCTCTTCCAACTCCCTCGGAACCTTATAATTCGTCCTCGTTATTATAAATAATAAATAAGTCTCATTTGTTACAAGAAATTTACCAAATAAAATCCAATCTAAAATTATCCTAATCATTCAGCTTACAACTGATACGTCATTAGTAATATATTTCACCGTAGATAATTAAATAATATTCATCCATATTAGTTAACTAAAAAATATTTTATATACACAATTCTTAATTAAATACTTAGATTACTTAAGCTCTAAACTCAGCATAATACTCATTCCTATTTCACTTTATCTAAAATGATCCCTCAATATCCCAAAAAAATATCTTCAATTAACCTTACTGTTACACCGTCTATTACTCCACCCACGATAATCTAGTCATCCTCTATATATTACTAGTCAAATGACTACTCAACGATATCTCGCTAAGTAGATTAAATATAAATCAACATCACATTAGTGCAAGACAATTCACTCTCTCGAAATATCTTATTTTTCGAAAGCACAATTCCCGTAAGTTTTCAATTACTGTTAGTCTTATCCCGCGTTCATCATCTATATTAGAATCTACATTCTGAACATAATAGGTATTAAGTCTTGCTGGTATCCATTTATACATTTAGCTTATCGAAATTATATATATTTTATGACCATATATATAATGGTATAACGTGATCTTAATATCATACGTTTCAATAATATATTATTATAATATAATTTGATAATGTGAGAGTTGCTAATTTTGATGAGATAGGTAAGTGTCATATTCATAGTTATAATAAATAGTATAGCGTATCTTTTTATAAGATATATTTTAGTATATTTTTTTAAAGGAATGTCTATATAAGATCAAATATACTGCTTTAGTAGTATTGCTATTTTAGGTATATGTTGGAAAAGTTTGGTAAAATTGAATAGTTTTTGTTAAATCGTTGTTAGTTATAGTACTTATTACCTTTGATAAGTAATCGAATACTTGAGTAATATTACTATATATATATACTATATATTATATATATATATATATATATTATATAGTTGAAATGTTAAGCAGATTATAATTCATTACGTATAGATATGAATGTTAGGTTGTCTTAGTTATGACATTATATATATTCTATAAGTTTCAGGGTATTTTCTTTGCTTAATTAATGTAATAATATTGTATACATAGCAGTCCACTCAAGGTTAGTCTGTATATTATTTATGTTTATTATTATAGATAAATTTGATGTATAAATTATAATTATTACATATTATAATCTTCAAAAATTAATCATATACATTGAATGTTTAGATATTATTATGCACTATTAACTCTAAAGTGTTAGAATAGTAACGTTTTTTTATGTTTATAGTTATTACTTATATTATTAGTTTGTTAAGTGTGAAACTTGTCGATGTTTAAGTGAGTTTATATCTAGTTTATAAGTAAAGTATATTAGTATTGTATTTTTTGTATACTATAATTAATTTCATTTAGTTCAGGTGTAATTTATATTATTAATTATAATATTAAATAATTGAGTGAAGAATATCATACTTACATTCATAAATTACTTATCAGATATAATTCTCACGTTGAATCAGTGTTAATATTAATAAGACTTTATTATTTATGTTATGTTTCAATATCTAAACATGAATACTCTCACTCACTTCATTGACTACGAACATTGTTCAAAAACAATCATCGATAATTCAATAAACAAAGATCATGTATATAATAAGTAGTAGTAGATAGCTCTTTGTTGCGAGGTAACAACGTTAATGATTACTGATTTACTGCATTAAAGTTATGTAAAAAAATAGCAAATTTTTTTAATTAATAAACATAAAATGAAATAAATTTTCACAAAATAAAATGTTTTAACAATAAGCTTAACATAAATAGGGATTTTTTATAAAAAAAAATATAACAACATAATTTTTTTTAAAATATTACAATGTTAAGTAAAATACATCTCCGATTAGAGTTATGCGTGACAAACTGTGACTAGGTTCCTTTATTGTATCTTACGTACCTTTCTTTACTGTTCCAAAAATGAACTTTGTGATGTATCTGATATTCGTGTTAACGTCATGCTAAGTTTGCTTCTCATACTATTCTTAGTTCAGGTGATGTTATGTTAAGCTTTAAATAGGAAAACTATGCTATAGCATAATTCGTTGATTCCGTGTATAAAGAACTTTATTTATGTTAGTTATACAAAGAACAATAAATCAATAGATCATAGATCAATAGATCATGAGTCAATAATCAACAAAAATGGGGAGGGTAGGATGGATGGTTTGATTACTGATATTTATGCATTTAAGGTATGTAGAAAATGCAAATTTAAGTCCTATAACGTTAAAAAGAATAATTTTTTAGTAAAAACATAGATAGTTTTTAAAGAAATAAAACAAATAAATGAAATTATAGTTAAAAATAAATGTTTAAAGAAAAAAAGTAAAAATAAGTTAAAAGTTTTTAAAAAATAATATATAGTTATTTAAATAAATAAAAATAACAATAAATACAATAAAATAAATAAATAAATTAAATAACTTTTAAACAAATATATATACAAATATAAAGAATAATAGAAACGTAACCTAAAATACATAACAAAATAAATGACATGAATTAACGAAAATGTAAATGTCTTCCAGTGACGTTTTAGAAAATGTTACACATCTGCTCGACATCATAGGAAATAACAGGTATGTGATCAGTAAGTTAGTTACGATGATTGCCAAGTCTGCTGTTTCAAGTAAGTGTCTATATTATTGTGTTTGTTGTGGTGTGTGTTGTGTGTGTGTGTGTGCTTTGTGTGTGTGTGTGTGGTAGTGTGTGTGTGGGTATGTTAGGTTTGTATGTTCATATATAATTATATAGTTGTAATAATAATAAAAATCATCAATAATTATAATAATAATAAGAATAATATATAATATGATTATAATAAAATAAATAATAATAATAATATTAATAATAATAATAATAATAATAATAATAATAATAATAATAATAAATAATTAATATGGTTATTAGGTTAAGTTTTGTGATATTTATAATGATGGAATTTGCTAATGTATACGTTTCTATTCCTAGTTCAAAGTAATAGTTAATAGTTTGAATGAGTTGCATATTTGATGAAGTAGTGATCAATTTCAGAGTCAACGATGTTGATATTCTTTGATAGATGGTTATTTTCTTAAGGCATTTTGTTAGATAATACTGCTTTAAGCTGTTGCTGGTTATTCTGGAACAAGTTGGGATACATGATTTTTATGGTTGTTAGCTACTTTCACCGTTTATAAGTAATCGAACTTTGTGAACGCTTAGCAGATTCATTCATACGTGAGGTATGTTAGTTGTCGTTGTACATTTATATTCTTACAGTTCAGAGTTTAGTTTCTGCTTTAGCCTTTATATAATTGTACAATTTGTTACTGTTAGCATATACTTCGCTTAGGTCTGGGTATGATAATTTAGACAAGTTATGTAAAATTTTTTTGTTTAAATATTACCAATGTTTTAAACCTTAATTCCGACGTCCCAAATTTATATATATATATATTATATATACATATATATATGTATATACTATAAAAATTATAAATATTCGATATCTGTTAGTAAATGTATTATTACTGGCTTATGTTAATAAATAAGTTTAATAAATAGTTACGTTTTGATGTTATGTTAGTACTTTACTGTTGTTAAGTGAGTTGATTAACTTTTGTTGCTTGTTAGTGTTATTAACTTCTTGTGTAGCTATCTTAAAGTATAATTATACCTATGATTTGCATATAATTATAATGTACAATTTATATATTATCTATTCAATGTTACTGAACTATATGTTTATAAACTCACTTTATATAAATATATAGGAAAACTTATTACTACTCACTATAGATATATCAGTATTTTTCCTGAGTGTATTGCTTCTGGTGATATAAAACGTAAGTCAAATTTGATTCTATTGTATCATAAGATTCATATCACAAGAGATATTGAGTCCTACAAAAAGTAGTAACAGCACTAAAATGAATATCGAATCATAAACGGTAGCTCAATAATCCGCGAATAAAAGATATCTCAACACCGAAATGCGGAACTTTATTCGGTGCATTGCATGAAAAAGGATATAAAAAGATGTAACCGTAGTAACGCACTATTCTGACTTATAAATAATTTATATTATGGCAAGTTTTTAAGATAAAAGATAATATGCAAAAGTTTTTATTTTTCTAACGAAAATGCTGGTATAAAAAATATCCTATTACAAGAAAATACAACGATGAAAAATTATTCCATTTTAGCTGAATTTGTGAAAAAAAATAAAATAAAAATGCTTATTAATTATTGTATGGCCTTCTTTCCATTAAAATTGGCAAGTGCATCAGGTGAAGAAATGGTTTTCTCTCACAACCACTGTCGCCCACGCATTCATAGTTATGTGGGCAGCAGGTGAGATGATCTGGGCAACAAGTTGCCTAAAAAGAAAAGTAATACTTAAGAAATACCAGTTCTAAGAAACAAAAAATTAAGACATATCAAAGTCGTATTAAGACAAAAAAAAAAGTCTAAAATTATTAATGAAAACATCTTATTCTTACCTCCGGCATTGGACAGCAGCCGTAAATTCCAGCTGACATTAAACAACAGGTATTATCAGAAGGACAAGATTCTGTTTGATCAGGGCAAACCATACCTAATTTTTTTTCGACGTTTTCTAAGTTTGTAGACGACTTAAAGAAAAAATAGCCAGATACTTCAGACACATCCTATGGAAAGTATTTCAAATGGTTAAAAATAAAAATATTTTAACTATTTTAAATATTTTAAAAATATTTATAATATTTTTAAATGTTGTAAAAATCACTTTAAATGATGCAGTAAAATCATTCAACACTGAAAAATATTTTTTAATAAAATCTTCTACCAAAAAGGAAAAAGTAATACAATATTTGAGCATCAATTAGCATTTGAGATAAAGTCATAAATTTCCACTACTATTTACATAGTTTAAATTCTACGTGAATGATATTGGCAAAATTTATAAGAATTATAAAATTCGCTAA
>JABUQX010093132.1:20000-22500 GCA_015478945.1 Trachelipus rathkii | reverse complement strand
TTCGCTTCATCAAGTAAAAATGTTAGTTAATTTTATTATTAAGGAAAGCTTCTATCATTAGACATTTTAAAAAGATTTTTATTAAAGTATATTAAATTTTATCATTATACAAATTAAATATTAAATGTGGAAAATAAAATCTTAATTAAGTACTATATTTCTTAATTCCCTTTAAAATAATTCCTTTCATATCAAGATAAAGTAGAGAGCAGTAGTACTAACAAAAGAACAGGAAATTTAATAAAAAGTTAAATATATATAAATAATTATTATATCTATATGATATTATATTATACTTATTATATATATAATACTATATATATTTATATATATATATAATATATATAATTATATATTATATTATATTTTTTTTTTTTCTTTCTTCATTTCCTTCTTTTTCCCAAGACTGGGGGTAGGGCGTTACATGCATCGGAAAAGAAAGGCAGTAGAGAGAATATGACAAAGTCGAAAAGAAAAGCCCAGCTTACGCCGCCCTCTCTGTACCATTATTAGTAGAGAACTCCGCTCGCCAGTCAAAAAATCCATCCTACGAGCTTCACGGGACCGTGACGGACCCCCACTATTGTAGATCGTCAAGTGTGGGGTTCATCCCTTGGCCCAGGTGGGCCACAACCATACCCCGCTCACAAAACTCGCCATTCAGTCCTATTGATACACCTTTATTATCGCCTCTGCCAAACTCACATTTCTTTCCTTCAGACTTTCCTTTACTACTCAATCCACTTTTTTCTTCGTCTCCAGCCGTTCGGTTCCCACCACACGTCCCTATCATCCGCCTTAAACAACCGACTATCTTCCATCCTTTCCACATGACCAAACCATCTCAACATACCCCTTTCTTCACACCACACAACTCTCTAAAACGTTCATTCCTCATTTTATCAATTCTTCTCCACCTAACACGCCCCTTAGATTGTTCATCTGAACACATTAAACTTTAGATCTATTACTTCTTATTTCCATACCATAGTCTCCACTCTATACAATAACACGGTAAAACACACCATCATGCATCACTCAAGACTTAGTCCCTTAACATTCACGAACGATTTAATTGCACCAGCCCCTCTTGCCTCCACAACTTTCCTAACTACCTTCTGCATCATCCATTCCCTTTCATCCACATATACCCTAATATTTAAACTCGGACATTTGTTCCAGCTGTTCCCATCTCCAAACATAACTTCAACACTGAGGACTAAATCCTGCAACTCACAAAAAATAACCTTATCTGCTTATCTACGTTACTTTAAAGCCCCTCCTTTTACACACCTGCCATATCTCTCTACAACCCTTTCAAACTCTCTTCAGATTCACCAAACGAACCTAAATGCATCCGCGGTATAATAGGTAAGGCCCCTCCAGCACTCCAACTCTCCATTAGTTCTACACATTTCTGCCACCCCCCCCTCTATTCTTTCATAACCCCATCCATATACAACTTGAATAACCAAGGGAACATAACACAACCCTGTCTTACCCCGCTATTAATCCTAAACCAATCACCGTTTGACCTTTACTCTTACACAGCGCTTCACTATCGTCATAATACTTTTGATTCGCAAATTTTCAAGAAGCCTATCACCACACATATATCACATAACAGCCTGCCTGGAGCTTCCCTATTCACCCTATCATACGCCCTGTTGCAATTCCATAAAAACTAAATACAATTTATTCTTCTCCTCCTCATGTTCTAATGATTTGTTCTCAGTGTAAAGATTTTGATCCACCATCCTCTACACTGCTAACGCACCTTGTTCTTCCCAATCAGTCCCTTCAGTCACTCGACGCACTCTTTCGACCAAAATACCAGGATATATCATCTCTAGCAACACTCAATAAACTTAATGCGCTCTCGCTTCCATCCTCTGGAACTCACCTAACCTACATAAACGCTTTATTACCAACTTCCAAATCAATCAATCACCATCTCGCCTCCGTTTCCTGATCATTTCACCAGTAATATCATCTATACCTGCAGATTTACCATGCTTTAACCTTCTCACTTTACCCATTACCTACTCCTTACAAATTACCTCATCCCAAAATACTTATTCCCTTCTTGCACATCAAACCCACACACATTCCCTATCACCTCTTCATTCATTACTGCCAATTTAATGCAGATTTTCGAAGTGTGTCTTTCCACACTCACCCTCCATACTTTCATCAGTTACAAAGCAATATCCCTATTCATTATTCTGAGCAGGTTCTCTTCTATTCTAATTCTTACGCTTTCGCGGCTTTCTTCTTCCAGAAGAGCTTCTATCCTTGTAGTCCGCATCTATCCTTCTTCCAACCTGTTTATTTACCTCTTCTTTTTCTCTTACGTATGCACCTTTAGTATTTCTTTTTTCCTCCTTATATAATTCCAAACATCTATCTTTTGAAACTTCATCATTTGCTTTTAGTACATTCAACCACGCTTCTTTTTTACTTTTAACCGCTTGCATCACCTCTTCATTCCACCACTCAC
>JABUQX010093132.1:0-15000 GCA_015478945.1 Trachelipus rathkii | reverse complement strand
GAGGAAAAATAAATGAATATTTCCACCAGAAAAAGGTGGTAGTGGAATGACAGAGATGAAATAGTTTTCCAAGGTAGGGTACAACCTCAGAGGCAGAAGTCTTGAAAACCACAATAGGAATACAATCAAGACCATACGCCTTCTTAGTACTAGCATAGAGAGAGTGCAGAAATAAAGTCTTTAGAAGAAATTGCGATTTTAAGTATTAATGAGTTGAAGAGGTGAAGAAGGAGAAATATCATCGGAATCGGCAAAGATGGAATTAGCGGAAAAGATTTGAGCGAATAGTTCTGCTTTATCTGAGGGTAAAACAGCAGCAGTTTTTCTGTCGGAAAGGTACTACAGGATGTGAAAGAGGAAGGAGCAAAGTTGGAGTTGACATTTTTGAAAAAATGCCAAAGTATTGATATACCCCAGCCAATGCAGTTGCGAAATCGGAAACAACAACCAACAGCTATGAGAGGCCAAAGAGAATATCTCTTACCCCCTCAGCAAAACTTCCCTCCAGGAAGAAGTCATCCACCTCCGAGACCTCCAAAGTCCTAAAGCAAGATCATATTTAAAATTTTCTTTTTTCAAACACCCAGGGGAACGTCACATATTTAAGAAAATAACAGAAAAATTATAACATCTTAGAAAAGAACATCTCAAAGATGTTATGGGCAAAAAACTGTTTACACCGCTCTAAGAAAGAACCAAATTAAAATCAGAAAATTTTAAGGATAAAGAATTTTGAATTAAACATTAAACACATTCTTAATATTTTGTTAAACTTAAGAAAAATACCGTACAAATTAAAGCACATACATCTCTGTATTTTTGTTTTTCCCAGACACCATGTATACTCCTTGGATCATCCTCTCAATAATGAAAACAACCTAGACATTTCATGAGGCAAAACAGGAGTGAAATTTAAAATACACCGAAGATTTGTCACTAAGAATACGGACAAACCAGATTCATTAACAGCTACTTAAATATACAGAGTTATATGAAATGTTCAAAAAGAATTTACAATAATGTACAAAATGCCATGGAACAAAATAAATATATATATAGAAATAATACGTATTTACAACAAAGATATAAAAGCAGACCTAAACATCGTTAATTTTTGAAAAGATGTGTAGATCAAGTTCGCCAAAGTATTTGTAAGCCTTCCTTTAAAAGACATTGGAAAGGACAAATCCAGCATTAAATTTGGGTAAATTGCAGAAAACTGAGGTTCTCCCATTCGGATATCGTGAGCAACATTAAAGTTTTTATTCGATACAGCCTCCATGGCCGACGTACATAAGATCAACACCAAAATCAATCTGTTGCAAGACACCAGAATACATATGTATGTATAAAATCAAAGAACAGTTACACACAAACACCAACACGCTGTTAGAAATAAAACAAAACCAAATCATATTGACCACATTACAACAATTCTATTTCATCCATAGATTTACATCAATAAATATTAAAATTAAATCTATATTTCAATTTAGAACAGACCATTGCAAATAATATACATAATCTCATATCTACTGTACAATATACTTGGATCCTTGCGCATGATTACACAACGCCTTTAAACCTTTACACTTTTGAGGTCATGTATGCCATTATAACAGTTAAATTACTCAATACCAATCAGTAATACCACTGAATCCATCCACTTTCTATAAATTCCCATCTTTTTCTAGGTCTTACATTCAAGAAAAAGATACCTACGTTATTTCTACCACCATTCCCCTTTCAACAGAAACAACGTAAGAAACTTATCAAATTTTACTATTTCCCACACCATTCAGAGATTAATACTGAATGCTCCTTATCTATATTACTTCATATATTATTAAACTTTGAAATATACCTACAGTAACATACTTTCTAGAGACGTTCCAACACTTCGATTATAGATACATCTGTTTCCCTCTCAACCTTGTCTATACAATAGACTATAACAGTTGCATTATATCTTCGATTCTTGCAACGAATAACATCTCCTATTGCAGATATGATCATTACCACTATAAGCTCTCTTTCAGTCTACAACTCGGAAATCAAATGCTCCTTCTTTCTCTTCCAGTATAGTATCATCTATTTCTTGTCCCTTTCAACAACCAGAGTTAATCACTCACAACCTATTAAGCATCCCGCATGAATGTACATTCGTCTCAGAGAAATACAGCTATAAGCACCCTTTACCTTCCACTATACACACGAAATGGATTACTAATCGACAACCTCCAAAATACACAAACTTACCACATGACTTCACGCAGAACATTTCTTCATTTAACTCGTCATTACATTTAAAATCAATCAATATTCATTGATAAACCTCGTTTAATGCCATAAACCAAACTTTGCAAACAAACCAATTATTTAACATCCATACAATTTCAATTTCAAACATTTTCATTGTCATAGCTATTATCTATGACTTTACTGTCCTCTTCCTCTATAAAAACACTCAGGCCACTCCCAATAAACACCGTTAACTCCCCTACAGCACCTTCCATCAAAAGGTACTCGCACCGATCACTACACCCACCACGAACATGAATCCTTACGTAGAATCACTGTACGCTAATCCCAACTTACCAGAACAAAGCTATTTTTTTCGGTAGCATTACTATATAACATTTAATAAATCTTTATCAAATCTTCTATATCTAAAAAACCTGATCTTAAATTTTCTAAATCAAATTTTCTCTCATTAAGCCTTGCTTTAATCTTCTGGGTCTAAACTTCTATCTTTATATCTCACTTTGCTAATCACCTTTATCAATATCGCAACTACAATAAATACCTTGACATCATTCATCTGTGACCAAAAATGTACCTATAACTAAGTGGGGACTGACTTCCGTAGCTCCTGAGTTTCAATTGGTGAAAATAATTTTATTATTATTATTATTATTATTATTATTATTATTATTATTATTATTATTATTATTATTATTATTATTATATTATTATTATTATTATTATTATTATTATTATTATTATTATTATTATTATTATTATTATTATTATTATTATTATTATTATTATTATTATTATTATTATTATTATTATTATTATTATTATTATTATTATAATTATTATTATTATTATTATTATTATTTACTTATTATTATATATTATTATTTCATTTTATTATTATTATTATTATTATTCATTATTATGATATTATTCTTCTTATTTTTATTATTATTATTTTATTATTATTTATTATTATATTCTTATTATTTATTATTCTATAATTATTATTATTATTTATTATTATTATTATTATTATTATTTATTATTATATTATTATTATCAGTATTATTATTGGTATTATTATTATTGATGATTATATTTTCTTATATTTATTATTATTATTTTAGCTAATTTCCACCAAGTATAAAAGCGATTATTAGCCAAAAAAAATAAAATTCAACATATAAGTGACTTTCCAAATGTGTCAAAAAAGTTCCCAAAAAAGACACAACAGGAAACATTTCATCTAAACTTCTCAGAAGAAAATCATGTCCACTTCGCAGAAAGGGTGTCTCCATAAGTCCAAAAAACTCTAAAGTGGGGCTTACAGCCACCCTGGAGGTTCTAAAGTAAGAGCGTTTGGAGCTTTCCCTCAGAGTCGCATTTCGTCGGAATCTCGTTTCCTTTGAAAGCTAAAAGGAAAACGTATCCTGTAGAGATTCATTTCTTTCAGGACTGAAGAGCCTTTGTGAAGACTTGTATTTGTGTTGCAATATTTCTGCCTCCGAAACTCGATGGCATCTTCAGGCAGAAATGAAATTCATTTGTGGTTAACGATTATAATTATTATAATTTGTTAATAGTTCCACAATATAATTAAACGTATGTTATAGCCAAAAAAAAATTAAAATTCCAAAGCTATAACAAAAGTTTTAGACCTAATTACCAACGGCTCTTACTATTTTGAAACTCAGGCATGGCTGTAAGCCCCTTACTTTAGAGTTTTTCGAACTTATGGGCACCCTTTCTGAGAAGTGGACATGATTTTCTTCTGGCAGAAGTTTAGGAAATGTTTTCTGTTGTGTCTTTTAATGGAACTTTTTTGACACATTTGTGAACTTACTACTTTATATGTTGAATTTTTAAATTTTTTTTGGCTATAACATCGCGTTTATTCATTATTATTATTATTATTATTATCTATTATTATATTGATTGATATTATATTATATTATTATTATTATATTATTATTATTGATTATTATTATTTTATATTATATGTATTATTTTATTATTATTGATTTATTATTTTATTATTATTTAATATTATTATATATAGGCTAATAATATCACCCTTTGATTTTATAAAAGTTTTTTAAATTATCTCATTCACACCTATATGAAAAAATACGCTACATTATTTAGACTATTCCTTAAAATAATTTATTGAAAATAATTTACAAGAGAAGAAGAAGGCATATTTACATAGATTTCCTGACGCGTTTAGTCTCGTATACTGAAGACATCTTCAGAGATTATATTCTGGAAGGAATGAGTGCTTTTAATGAAATATTAATAGAGTAATCAAATGATATTAGTCTGACGGATACTACATTAGTGTTTATTGTTAATGCTTTGGCTACGTGTTTTGATGTAGAAGGCCTCCACAATTTTAAATTTCTGGATTTCACACGATCCGTATATTAATGTGAAGTGTTTAGAAGATATTATACAGTGTTTGAGTGACATTGTACCAGTGTTTGAAACTGTCAAAGATTTTGCAGGGACCTGTAGCCGATGTTGATTATGCCCTGTCCAAACAATTCTATTCGGTCGTGTAACCAACTATGATGTCGACGTACAGTCTGACTCAGCGCAGTTAAATTGGTACACAAAGTTAAATTGGTACACAAGCATCTCTTGTGCTAAAGGAAGATTGTTGTTTGGAACCTTATGGATAGGTCTGACCTTAATTTATTGAGGTGTCGTTATAGTTAGGTGAGAGTTTCAAAGATATACGAAGGGCCACTATCTTCTTCCTTATTGGAGTCAGTATAGCGCACTTGGAAAGTTTTTGAGTGTATTGTATACAGTGTTTAGGTGTATTTCTAGCAGCTGGTTATGAGTATATTTTTTAAGGGTTTTATAATTTTAAGTTTTTTGCAACTGAATATAACACAGTGTCACAGTTAATTACTTTTACTTAAGTTGAAATTTCTTCATCAAAAGTTTTCAAAGTTGAACATAGGTTGAATGCTCTTGTAAAATTAAAGTTTTTACGATAGATTCTTTGTAAATAGTCAGTGAATAGGACCCATAGTTCATATGACATTGACATGTATGCCTGTAGATAATGAGCCTTCAGAATTAACATTGATTTTGATGTCTAAAAAACAAATAGCATTATTAACCTAAGTTCATAAGTGAATTTTAAGCATGACAACTCTTGAATTCTATTGATTGAATTCAATCGTTTCAAGAACTGGTTCCTAAAGATAGTCAGGGAGTCGTCGACATACCTTATGTAAAATACGGGGTTAAAGTTGTTTGTTTCTCTAAGGATTTTGTTTTCCAGATTGGTCATATAGAAGTCCGCAAATGTAGGTCCAAGTGGTGAGCCCATCGACACTACAATTGTAGATGATATGTTTTTTTTTATTTAAACGGTGATAGGTACAAAAAAATTAATAAAAGTTCCCACATTGATTCTGAATTATCTGGTGAGGAGTAGGTTATTCTGAGCGATCACGTTCGTTGTAATTGTATTATGGGACAAAATGTTTCAAGAACCAGTACATTTGTGAACAAAGACTCTACGTCAAGTGAGGCGAATATATTAGTGTCTTCAAGTTTTAAGTTTGATAATTTACATAATTTATCATTGTTTGATATATCTAAGTAAGAGCCCTGTACATTGCATATATTTATGCTGTTCACGATATTGGGCAATTTGTGTTGTAACCAGTTCCGCACATAGATATTACAGGACCTCAAAGGTGGATTTTTCTGATTTTTCTGGTCTGTATTTTAGGCAATCCATATTATATTGTTCCTAAATTATAAAATCCATTCTTTTAATTTTGACAGAAATTCTTTTGTTTTTTTTATAAAGCGATTTCGTGAATGTTATTTTGTTGATATTGCTACAGTAGTTTTATCAAGAAGTTATTTTTAAATTTGATTGTTATCATTAAGGCGTAGTTTGAAATACTTCTTTATCTAATCAGCTTGTTCATTATAACTACCTCCACTTCCTTTATCTGGAGTTTTGATAAACTGATATCATTTAATATTTTTGAGGATTAGAAATTCTAGTGATCTTATACAACTTTGGTGAGGTTATCATAAATTTGTGGTCTTAAGGAACTAAAAATTTTTTTTTTCTAGTTTAGCTTTTAAATGGTCATAATTGTTAACTTGTAATACGTCTTAAAAAATTGATCTTTTTGATACGTCATTCAATAGATCTTCGTCCAATTTACTACACTTTGTTTTCAGTCCAATATTGAAACCATTGTTAAGAATGGATGTGTTCATTTGTGTTCTAGTTCATAATTGATAAGTTAATGCACAAAAGATTTATCTTTCTTTAGGGAGAACTCATTACCTAGAGGTTTGGTAAATTTCTAGCATGTGTTTGAATCTGAAGTATCCTTATTGAGATTAATAGTATATCTAGTAAGGAACATTATTAGAAAGTAAAAATTAAAATATCCAGTTGATTTCTTGAGATTTATTAGATATTTCAATTTTTAGATTATAGTTATTTCATATCTAGATCTTTAATCATTTAAAAGTAGTTTGATTTGAAAATCTTGGTTTTGTTCTATCTGAAAGTCTCTAATTTTTAAGTGCTTATTATTGATAAATGTTTGGGAACAGTCTGATTATCTTTGCTGTAATTTTAGAATTCAATTATTCCAGCCTCTTGATTCTTATAAAAGTTTTTGATTCATTTCCAACGTTCAAAATAATTTACTTTTTGTACATTATTTTAGTTTCCTTACACATAATTATTGAAAATAAGTTTACATATAGTAATAAACTATATATCTTAATAGATTTCCCGACGCGTTTCGCCTCTATACTTGAGACATCTTCGGAGGATATATTTCTTGTAAGCGATTGAGTGTTTTCAATTGAATACTATAATAAAAAGTCAAATGGATATTAAGTCTGGGATGTAATACATTAGAATTTAATGATTTAATGTCTGGTCTACGCTGTTTTTATGTAGAAGGCCTTCGCAATTTAAGTTTCTGGTTACACACAATCAAAATTAATGGGACACTCAGTCTCAACTGTTTTTCATCATCTTTGACTTTACTTTTATATATTAATTAAAACGACTCAATCGCTTGACAAGAAATAATCTCTGAGATGTTCTCAAGTATAGAGGCACGAAACGAGTCCGCGAATTGTTTTTAAAAATATTGTCTTCTCCTTCTCTTGCAAATTATTTTAAAAAATTATTTTAAGGAACTAAAATAATATACAAAATAAATATTCCTGAACGTTTGGAAATGAGATCAAAAACTTTTCTGTATTATTATTCATTATTATTATTATTATTATTATTATTATTATTATATTATGTATTGATTATTATTTATTATTATTATTATTTTATTAATTAGTAATTATTATTCATATTATTATATTATTATTATTATTATTATTTATCATTAATGGAGTATTAATTTCTTCCTGTATTAAAAATTTGTAACTTAATATACACTGATTTCATTATTATTAATTAATTATTATTTATTATTATTTTATTATTATTTTATTATTATTATTATATTTATTATTATATTCACATTATATATTATTATATTATTAATTATTATTATTATTATTTATATTATTTAGATTATTTAACCATTATTTATTATTATTATATTATTATTATTTTAATTATTATTATTTGATTATATTAGTATTATTATTTTATTATTATTATTTTTTATTAATTATTATTATATTTTATTTTATATTAAATATTCTTATTATTATTATATTATTATTATTATTATATATCTATTATTTATTATTATATATTATTATTTTATTATTATTATTTATCTATTATTATTATCATTATTATTATTATTATTATTATTATTATTTTATTATTATTATTATTATTATTATTTTATTATTATTATTATTATTATTATTATTAATTATTATTATTATTTATTATTATTATTGATTTATTATTATTTCTAGAATCTTTCTCTTCTACTTCTGCCTTTTCAATGTAAAATTAACTGTATCTTTCAGATCTTCCTGAAAATCATTTCTTTTCAACAAAAGAAATTTTCTTCAACATTTATTAATGTAATAAAATAAAACAATGATTTAAGTATAGTATCAAGCTTTCGTCCGTATACACATCGGACATTTTCAAGAAATAAATTTTACTTTATTTTATATTTTTTAACAATTTTGAAGTTAAAATAAATGTCTTAAAAATAATCATAACAAATTTTAATAAGTAAATGTAAATAAATTTAAGTTAGGAAGTTAACTTACATTGGACTTTTTGTCACTTTTAAGACTGTTTAAAAATTAGACATTTCA
Source organism: Trachelipus rathkii (assembly GCA_015478945.1). Lineage (NCBI taxonomy): Eukaryota > Metazoa > Arthropoda > Malacostraca > Isopoda > Trachelipodidae > Trachelipus > Trachelipus rathkii. The sequence goes on along the minus strand of JABUQX010093132.1, from coordinate 6,429 downwards.
TTATATTTATTATGTTGTCATTGATTCTCATGTTTCGCTTAGAGCAAACGCATTCCCTCGTGATGGCGCAGATTCATAAAAATCATCTTCTCTCTTGTTAATGATGGAGAAACTTTCTTACTGCTGTTCATCGGGATATTTTGATGTCTTATTCGCAGGTGTTCATTTTTTTAAAATGTTGAAAATTTTTACTCTGGCTCTATACTTATGTTGGCGAACCATTCTCATGGTATGAGGGGTATTTCGTTGTTGTTATCCGATCTATAAGTGGCGTTACACTCCACTTTTCAGAACAAATGAAATATGTACAACAAACTGCTTACTACTCTTCTATGCCGAAAGCTCTTCAAGATAGAGAGCACGAGCTTCAGTTTCAATGGCTATGCACGATCTTAATATAGCTTCATCCCGTCTTTTTGCTTTAATATGCTCTTTTAAATTAATTTTTAATTTTTCTCTCTCTCTTTTTTTTTAAATACATATTTTCAGTTTTATTAACTCAATTAATACAGCCCATTCGTTTTCGTTCTCAATGATGGTATTGGCAAGTAAATTATTTAAAGTGTTTCTTTATAGTTTTCTCTATAATTAATATACTGGGGGAAGTTATTGTTTATTAGAATTCTGCGTCATCTTTAATTTCTACATATTTAAATAAGGGTTGTCCCGTTCATGACAATATCGCTTAAACGCTTCGGTAAACATAAACTCTTTATGGTAGCAATTTTGTAGTTTAGTAGAGGATCTAATTATTTTGCTGCTGGAGTCCAATTTCCCCCATCTATAATTGGACATAAAATTCGGAATTTTCAACCCATTTTTACTATGTAACATCAAAATGTAGCTTTTTTGCCTTCTAAAAACGTTGTTTTCGGTCGTTTTCTGTGACTGATAGCTCATTCAGTTCGATAATTCAATTTTTCAAAAATCCATGTTGTTCAAGTATTTTCTTTTATTTTCAGATTTTTTTGTCGTGTGTGTATTGCAACATGTCAAAAATTGCATAGATGGGTCCATTACCTTTCATTTCGAATTTTTAGTTTTTGTGCTCAGTTCCAAATTTCCTTCTTTTTATTTGAAAATGGGATAGAATGTGACAGATCTATCTCATTTCTGCTTTCATTAATATTCAATGTGTATCCATATTCGTTCAGGCTTTACATAATAAATTTTATAATGTTTTGGTATACTCAATAGAAATTTTTTATTATTCAAAAGATTTTTTTAAATTTTTTTCCAAGAAACACAAATCCAAACCTATTGCATATATCATAAGAAATTTAAGCAAAAAATGATGTAATCTTTTTGGTGCATTTGCCCCTAATTTTGATTTCTTATATTAATATATATATTATAAGGGTATCAATTTTTCACTTTTGAAATTCAAAGATAAACATGGGTGAGATGAAGCAGAGCGCGTGAGAGTATACAAAAAACTCAAAATCTTTATGTTCTTAATTATTATGTATATTAAATATATACGAGATTTTCACACTTTGCTATATATTAAGAAAGTCTACAAGATAACCTTTGATTTTGAAAAATATGTGTGACAAATTCTTATGAGAATGATCTGGAACAGTCAGAAAAAACACCAAGAAGAGGCAGACGGTATTTAGAGGGAGCAAAAAACTGCTACATCTATTGTGTTCTATAATAGTCATAATTCGGTTGTCAAAATATCCTATTTCCATTTTATATTATATTTATATTGAAAATATAGGTCGAATGACCCCAACACTGCAATTTTGTAGTTTAGAGGAATGAAAGAGTCGAAATTCATACGTATGTTTCCTATCTGCTATATTAAATGAAGGTTCAAATTTTATATGAATAATATAATCAATAGAGAAATTAATTTAGTTATTTTTTGCTTTTATAATCAAGTAAATTAATATTTCTTCTCTTCTATTTTTGATTGAACTCTTGAATATGTTCTGGATCGTAAATTACAGAAGTGTTTCGTGCTCGTATCGGATGTAACAAGAAATTATTGAATGGGCGTTTTCATTAAAATTTTTGGTTTAGAGGGCTCCAGATGACAGTGTAGAAATCTGGGAATTAGTCCTAAAGGTGAAGCCATGATACGCATTTTTTGTATTTATATGTTTCTACCATGAGAAGCTGAAATGTGTTCTATGCGTGGTAATATATAGAATGTAAACCTTCTGCAGGAATTGTCGATGTGATAAACATTTTCTGGATATTTTGTTAATAGTTTCAGATATAGGAACTTCGTGAAAGACTTTCAAAATCCAGAGATATAATTTTGTTAACATTCGAAAGAAGTAATGTCGTTTAGTTTTTTCCAAAAATTCACTGTTGATTTAACTCCCCATAAATTTTTCGGTAAGATATGGTCTAATTAGGTTGTTTATCTATTTTGCGATATCATAAGTAATCGCGGTATCAGTCATACATAAGATAGACCCTGGGGTAGGTCTTCAGTGCTCTTGTGAACCTTTGGTAGGTCACTTAGAGAATGTCCATTGTCTGTATATCCAATACTTTTTTTTTTTGTGTTTAATGTTAATGTCCGTGATCAGCTAGAAACATTATTAATGAGTCTTTTTACTTCTTTCCATTGAACTCTATTTAAGCAAGAGGTGAGTTTTTGTATATCACTAGATTGATGTTGCTAGCTTTGTTAGTGTAATCTTCATTTATTCATGACTACTACACGCCTCCCTTATCCAGGTCTTGTATAACTTATATTCCTTGTTGTGCTTTAAGGATTTAATAGCACTCTTTTAAGTTCGTTGGGGTAAAGGGACCCTTTAAAAATTAAGAATAAAAATTAGCATGAAAGGACATTTAAAAACTAAATGAACCTTTGCAAATACATTTCCTCTAAAGCTTTTAAAATTATCCTTCTCAAAACAAAGGAATTTCTTTTTATATCGCTTAAATTGAATTGTTATCAATTGAATAATTTATTAATTTATTAAATTATTAATAATTATCATTATTATTATTTTATTTTCATAATTATTACATTGAAGTATAAATATTTATATTTTGTGCAAAATATTTCGATTTAATAATATGTTGTTTTATAACAATTAAGAAATCAAAGGGCTTTATAAATGATAATAATCCTGAATATTATAAATAAAATAATAATAATAATAATAATAATATTAATATAATATTAATATTTAATATAATTTATATAATAATAATATAAATAATTTCATAATTTTTAATAATTTTTATTAAAAAATAATCAATAAATATTAAATATGTAATAAAAAATTTATTAAATGTTATAAATTTATTATAATATAATATTATTAATTAATAATATAATAATATTAATATTAATTATATATTATTTATTAATTAAATTAAAATTATATAATAATTAATAGTAATAATATGAACTACTTAAGTAATAATAATATGTAATAGGAAATCAAGTAATATAAATTGTAGCGATAGTATAAAGTGTAAGATCTAGTAATCACCACTAAATAAGTATGTCAATTCCGCTTAAACCCGAAGAAAAAACTTAAATACATATATATTATATATTATATTAATTAATATTGATATTTATATAATATTAATTAATATTATTATATTATATATAATATATATCATATTTAAAATATTATATTATATATAATAAGATAATAATAATTGTTTTATTGATTCATAATTCGAAAATTAAGTATAATTTAAAATAATTTTATAATAATAAATAATTGTATTATATGTTAATATAATAAATTAATTTATTATATTTATAACTATAATAAATTTATATAGTTAAACCTGAGTTTCAAACCAGCATCTAAGTGAGATGAGAGTAAAGATAAGGTCAACAGAATAAATCCAGATATTATAAATATATATCTAAAATTAATTACATAATAATCAACAAAATTAGCAGCTTCAGTACCAATTCAATCAGAATAATATGATGCATCATAACTGTTTATTTACTAAATTTAAATTATTAATATAAAAAATATAATAAATTATTATAATATTAATATAGATTTAATTAATTTTAAAATCATATAATTAATTAATAAATTAAATAATTAATAATTATTTTTTATATTATTATTAATTATTATTATAATTCTTATAATAATATATGATTATATAATTCGTGTGTCAATATTTATTTAAATTGAAGATTAAATCTAATTTATGTAAGATAATTATATTATAAACTAGTAAGCTACAATATAAATTTGTTAATATAGTGTTATGTCGTCATTAAAAATTCTAGCGTAAGAATATAAATGAGATCAACCATTATTTCTCAATTGATCTAATTAGCCAATTAATGTATATTTAGATAATAATACATGAGAATAAGGAGTGAGATTTAATGAAAATAATAATAGTTAGAATAATACTTAATAATAATAATAATTAATATAATAATTAATATATATATTAAATAATAATTAATAATAAATATATTTTGTGCTCTTTATTAAAACTAGCCAATGATAAAACTAAAATAAATAATAAATACAAATTGCACCATGCGTGGCTTTAAGGACCATACTTCAGGATTATCGACTTCTTAAATATACTATACCGCCAGAGGGGTAAACTACTTAATAATTCCACGTATTATAAGGCTAAAAATTAATTAATAATAATTATATTATAGATAATAATAATAATCTATATAGATATTTTAAATCTGGTAAAACAAATCATAAATTTATTTTTTTATTAACAACTTAACGAGAAAGTATATATAAAAATTAAAATTAAAATTAATATTAATTTATAATAATATTAATAATAACAAAATAGTAGATTTTGCTATATAAATAATAATAATATTTTTCATTTCAACGTTATCTAGATTAAATAACTTAAGAATATTATTAAATTTAGAACATTTATTATAATAATATTAAATATATTATTGGCTAGTCATATAATAAAATTAACTTTAATAATTATTATATTCCGTTTTTTTAAAATCTTTATTGTATTTATTTATCTAATTATTAAATTTATGATTATTATTAATTATTATTATTATTATAATTATTATTATATTATATAATATATAATCATTATTATTATTTAATTATTAATTAAAATTATATAATATATTATTTAAATATTATTTATTATTATATAATAATTATTATAATATATTTTTAATTATTATTATTTTTAGTTATTAATTTTGTATTATTAATAATTATATTAATTATAATTATTTATTAATCTATTATTAATTATTATTATGTAATTATAAACTTATTAATTAAATTTAATTATGTTAACTTATATATTATTTTAACTAATAATATTAATTATTAATTATCTATAATTATATTATTTATTATTTATATATTATTATTATTATTTATTAATTATTATTAATTTAATTATATTTATAAACCGAATAAATTCTACGCAGTTTAAAGGCACTACAATTATAGTTAATAATATATATAATAATATAATAGATTATAATAACACTATATATATATATATTAATATATATAAATATTAATTATATAAATAATTATAACCCATTTATATATATATATATTATGATAATATCTATAATATATATAATATTAAATAATATACTATTAATATATATAGTTATATAATTATAATATATATTAATAATTATATAATTAATATATATAATATAATATATATAATTATATATATTAACTTATAGTGCTAATAATAATATATATATATAATATATAATATTATTATCTTATAAATATATAATTAGTAATATATTATATATAAATATATTATATTTTAATATAATTATATAAATATAAATATTATAAAAAATATTACTATAATATTTACTCGTTCAAAAAAACGCAACCCACTATTGGTAAAAATAATATTATCACTCGCAGGTAGAAACGGGAAGCCCCTTATATACCTCAAATAGAAACCCCCACCAACACAGATGACAGCAGTCAGCTCGGTAACTATGTAACCACCCGCAGAGAATTCGTTAAAATATTGCTACTTAATTAATTAAGGTGAAGTACATACCGCGAAAATTTAGGCCGAAAATCATAAAACCATCGATAACTAGACTCTGGAGAGGTAGTGTAGTTTATGTCAGGGGGTATATTATAATTCGGTATACGATGGTGAATAAAATCTATATCACGTAACGAAGCTATCTCCGATAATAAGCCCATGGTATAAGTGCAGTGATTAGTTTATATCGTAAAATCAATCAAGAGATTCAGTTATATAAGCGTACGTGCAGATAAACAACATGCCACGCCGAAGAAACACGATAATAATAATATAATTAAGTACCGTAGGCATTGTAAGATAGTACTAAGTGAATTTCGGGTGTTTGTGAATAGTTTAGCGCAACACAACTAGAATCTAGCATGGCGCTGTTATAATCCACAATACACTATAAAATATAATATATAGTACATTTGGCTA
>JABUQX010093131.1:10000-34531 GCA_015478945.1 Trachelipus rathkii | reverse complement strand
GGGAAAAAATTTCATGGAAAATTTGCCAACTAAGGAGAGTGAATTATGTGCTAAAGAAGCTTAGCTTTAGAGTCCCTGTTTCCACTGCCCCTTGCTTCCTTGTCAACCCAACTTGGTTCATTTCTCAACACGATAACTTATTACTTTTAACTTGAAAGAATATCAGACTTATCAGTTTATAATCAAAAAAATTAAAAAATTGTGGGTGGATCCACGCTGATTGAGGGCCCATTGATAATGAGCCACCACACAGCCCAAAATTAGTTCAGTCTCCAGTTTGTGACTGGTTGGGAGTAGGGGACCTTAGTTTGATAGTGAAAAATCAAGTTCATATTTCCAAAAGGCCAGAATATTTTATTTAAAAGTTCATTTCCACTTCATCACTTCTTCATTATTACAATCCTTGGGTTTAATTTTAATATTTCAATTATTTTATAATTTTTCCATTGATCCCTTAAGTTCACTTTGGTTTTGTCATTTCAGACCTCTTTCTTATATAAAATAATAATTATTACCATTAAAATATTTTAAAAAAAGTAAATCAAGAAACTCTGCAAGAGGATCTAAATATTTTTTTAAAAAATACCATATTTGAAATTAGTAAGTAGAGGGCCTAACAAAGCAGTTTTGCAGGCTACACTTACTGTAAAATTGTAACGAAAAAAAACCAATGATAAAATATAAGAGAAAGTAGTTTCTGCTATTTTTATCAAATTTGTTCATAATGGAAATATTTTGTTTTAATTCAAATATAATTTATTTGAAAAATGGAAAATGGAATCTTATAAATATTCATAATTTAAGGCTCTTTATTTTATTTTTAAAATTACATTTATGGAAAAAAAAACGAAAAAAAAAAAAACTTGAAAAAAAAAAAAAAACATGGAAAAAAACTTTTTTTCCTGAAAAAAAAAACCCCCCCCCACGATTTGAAAAAAAATCCGGTTTTTTTTCCCAACCCTTAGGTAGGGCAAACCCTCCCACTCTTTCTCTCCATCATTCTGAATTGCCGAGACCCTTACCAGGCAGCCAGTCTAATCTTTTCCTTATGAAAACCATCCATATACAAATTGGAATAAACCAAAGAAGTCATAACACATTCCCTGCCTCCACTTTCGCTTATTTAATTATTAAATTCAATCACTTTCAGAACCCAACCCACATTATTTCTTTTACAACACCCACACTTTTCCCAACTAGTTTTGTCATGCCATTACTTTTGATTTTCTTTCAGAAAAAGCCTACCCACAAACACCCATATCACTAACCACCTGGCCTTAAAAAGACTTCCATAATTTAATTTTCTATCATATGTTCTGTTTGCCCAAATCCAATTATAAACCTAAAATGCCATTTATTTCTTCTTTCTCCCTCATTTTCTCAATCATTTTTTCAATTTTTGTAAAGAAATCTGATCCACATTTCCTCTACCACTTTTCCTAAAATAACAAAAACCTTCTTCTTCACCAATCCAGGTCCTTTCAAGTGCCACTTTATATATTATTAATTATTATATATATATATTATATATATAATATATTATAATTTATATATGCAATTTATAATATTATATTATTATATATATAATATTTATATAATTTATATATTTATATAATTTATATATATAATATATATAAATATATTATTATTATATAAAATTATTATATAAACCTTTACCCTTTGCGGATATTCCTTCTTCTTTTATAAATGAGGGGAACCAAACTAATTTTTCGTCAAAAAAGAAAAAGGGCCCAACATAGTGCTATTTCATTTAACCCATTCTTCTTAAATTAAATATATTTTTTAAATCCAAAAGCAATAAAAGCAAAAGAGTATTTAAAAATCAAATAAGCAAATAAATAAATAAATAAATAAATTCTGATAAACAATATTTTAGCAATTATACCGATCCAAACAATTTAAAATATTTAAAAATTATTAAAATTTAAATAAAGATTTCAAATTTTTAAATAATCAAGGAATGACCCTCAACAAATTTGGTGACTCTTATTTATAATATTATATATTTAATATATATTAATTTATATTATTTAATTTATATATATAATTATATATATATATATATATATTATTATATATTATATTATTTAATATATTAATATATATATAATATTATTATATATATATTTATATATATAATATAATATATATATATATATATTTTTTATATATATATAATTATATATATATATTGTTGCTTAATCCGGTGTTATGGGGAAATTAACATTATAGGGAAAAATGGTGAAGGGCAGGGATGGAGTCCAGCTGAGGACAATCAATTGGGGAAAACATTGGTTGCAAAGATGATGCAAGAGTTGTTGGGGCGACGGCAAAAATCCTCCAGGGGGAGGGGGAACAAAGGACATGAGTTGTTGGGGGCTTAATTGCAGAAGGAGGAGTGTTGAGGGATCATTGTTTTTTGTAGCCGATTTCTTGGTGAGAGGAAGGACCACACACCCCCAAGTCCGGGCTTTTTATTTCTTAAGTTTCGCTCCGCTGATTCCACTCGCCAACATTCCCGGCCTGAAAAGATCCCAAATAAAAAAACTTAACTTCTCTACTCACTAACTTATGAAAAAAAATATAAATTTTTTCAACCACTTTACCCATAAAACTCAAAAGGTTGCTTGGATAAAATGCTTTGTAAGATGATCTTTTAACTTACCAGCTAATGTGAAATGATTTTTAATTATAAATATATAGTATTTCTTAATTCAAAAACAATGCATGTAAAGGTATACAACCAATTATTAAACACAGCTTCATATCCAGGGGGTCAATCCACAAACCTCTCGGCCTAAAAAAAATTTTATTCCATTATTCAGTAGAAAAATACCAATACAGAAAAACTGTATCCTCTCATCAAAATTTTATTTTACCCCATCCCCAAAAACACTAAACCTAATTTCTTCTTACACCGGGGGGACAAAACCCAACACATATTTCACTATCACCTCTTCATTACTACCAATGTTTATTGCAGATTTTTTCGGGGGAAGTGTTTCCCTATACAATTTTTTTCACAATCCAATTTCTTTAGTCACGGAAAGTTTGCATCCCTGTTCTTTATTCTTATGAAAAAAAAATTTTCCATATATATTCTTATAATTACCTTTAGGGGCACTTCTTCCAGGATAAGCTGCCTAGTTTCCCTTGTTAAGTTCCTCCATTTCATTTCTCCTTTCCCCAAATTTTTCATTACCTTTTTTTCTCCCCTACGTTTTGCAATTTTAAGTTTTCTTCGTCCTTTCCCTCCTTAATATATTTTCATACACCTATCTTTGAGACTTGATTCATGGGCCCTGTTTAAGCAAAATTTCAAAACCACGGCTCCCTTTTACCTTTAACGCCTTGAAAAATTTCACCTCGTCATTCCACCCACTCCCACTATTTGGAACAATTTTACTTTCCAACTTTAGGCCACATTCCACATACTTCTTTTTTGCATCCACTAAACCAAAAGGCTTCCTTCATTTTGGCTTCATATTTGATAGTTTTTTTACTTGTTCGGCAATTTAAACTAATTTTAATTGGCACAGTTCTTTCTTTCACATACTTTTTCCTTATAATTTTAAAATTTAAAACTTATTCTCCCTTTCCTTATTTTCTTTTCCCTTTTGTTCTATCTGGGGGACATAAAAAAAAACATTTTTAAATGATCTGGTTATTCGAATTACCCAAAGGGCCCCCCACATTGTGATTTTACACCCATTTTCCAAACATATTTCAAAACATTATTTCTTCAACCAATCAAAATCAATCTTACTGTTCCTTCAATTACTTATCTACTACCTAACACCCAAAACTCTAAACATTACCTATGATTTTAACTTTGGTTGTTAGGGAAGATATATCACTTACCACCCACACCTCTCTCTCTTACAATAATTTCAATCACCTTCTTACCATTTCTCATTTCTTCTGGCAACCCAAGGCACCTGCTGGACCGTTCCCTTTCGATTTCATCTATTACCAAACCCCATTCAAGGTCGCCCAAAACACAAGTAATCTGAAAGCCCTTACTTTTTCACCTAGGCCCAAAAACATTCATCAGAATTATCCCAGTAAGGCGGCGTCTCTCTGCTCAAAACAATTTGTCACCCTTCAGATTGGACCCATATGTTTACTACCCCACTCATTTTACCTTTGGACCTTCTTCAAAACTTAATTTAAACCATAAAAAAACTCTAGTAAAACTCGCAACAAAACAAAAAATCCAACCCAACGCCACACTCGACCACCAAAAACTTATCTATTATTATATTATATATATATAATTAATTATATTATATTATATATTATATTATAATATATATATATTATATATTATAATATTTTATATATAATATATATTTATTATTATATATATAAACTCCCTTTAACGTGCTTTTAATCCCCCTTATGGGGGCAGGGGGGATAACAACGGGGGGGACCACAGGAAAATCGGGGAAAACTTTTGAAAGGGCCGGGCTATTTTCCCAAAAAACCAAAAGCGCCACCAAAACGTGTTTTGCAGTCGAGTTTTTAATTTTTTTGCCCCCAGGGTAGGATAAAAAACCTTCAACCGCTTACGCGGGGAGGATTTTGAAAAAACCACAGCGATCTCCGTATTGAAGGAGGGCGGGGGGCACTTAAACCTTCCCTTTGGGCCCGAGGGGGACGTTCCATAATATAATAATATATTATATATATATATATTATAAATAATATATATATATTATTATATATATATATATATATATAATTTATATATATATATATTAATTATATTTATATATAATTATATAATTTTTATATAATATTTATATAATATATTTGTTTTATTCCACCAAAAATATATATATTATTATATATAATATTATTATATTAATATATTATATTTATATTATATATATATATTATATATTATTATATATTATATTAATTATAATTACTTTATATATATATAATTATATATATTATTATATATTATATATTGTATAATAAAATATTATATATAATAATATATATATTATATTATAATATAAATATTATATATATATTATTTATATATATATATATAATATAATATATTATTTATATATATATATATATATATTTATTAAATTATATTTATATATATATATTAATTATATATATTATATTAATATATATTTAATATATCATATTATATATATATAATAATATATATATATTATATATCAGGCGCGGTTTTTACGGGGGGGAAGCCCCACACAGGGGGGCGGGCCTCCTCTAAAAAAAAAATAAAAAGGTCAACTAATTGTAATGGAAATATTTAGTTTTAAATTTATTTACTATTTAAAATAATTAAATGTTTAATTTGTTATACAAAAACCTAATTTTTTACATTTAAAAGATTCAATTTATTCTCTTGCGGAAACCATATTTTTTCATAAGGGATCATTGGGAACTGGCAGGGGAATTTTCGGATTTGGGGCTTCCCAAAAGAAAAGGCATTAATTATTTTAATTTGCTTTTCAAAAACCCCATGGTTGGGCCTGGGGGGCAACGTAAAACCCAAAAACCTTATCTATTTGTCTTATTTTGAGATTTTTCCAACAAGGCCTTCCTTCGGGAAACACGGTCATTTAAAATACCTTCTTTCCCAAATTTTTTTAAATCTAAAACTAAAAAATTATTTTATTTATATTATATTATATTTATATATAATATATTATATATATAATATATATATATATTATATATTATATAAATTATATATATATTATATATATATATATTTTATATATATTATATTATTAAAGACTTATATATATATATATTATAATATTAATATATAATATATATTATTATATTATTATTATATTAATATATATTTAGAGAGAAAGAGAAAGAGAGAAGAGAGAGAGAAGAGAGAAGAGAGAGAGAGAGAGAGGAGAGGAGAGAGGAGGAGAGAGGAGAGAAGGAGGGAATGGTGAGGAGAAGAGGAGGAGAGAGGAGAGAGAGAGAGAGAGAGAGAGGAGAGGAGAAGAGGGAGAGAGGAGAGAGAAAGAGAGAGAGAGAAGAGAAAGAAGAGGAAGAGAGAGGGAGAAGAGAAGGAGAGAGAGAGGAGAGAGATGAGAAGGAAAGAAGAGGAGGGAGAGAGAGGGAGAGAGAGGAGGAGAAAGAGAGAGAGAGGAGGAGAGAGAAGAGAGAGAGAGAGAGAGGAAGAGAGGGAGGAGAGGAGGAGAGAGAGGAGAGGAGAGAGAGGGAGGAGAGAGAGAGAGAGAGAAGAGAGAGAGAAGAGAGAGAGGGAGAGAAGAGAAGGAGGAGGAGAGAGGAGGAAGAGGAGAGAGAGAGAGAGAGGAGAGAAGAGAGAGGAGAGAGGAGAGAGGTGAAAATTTTCTATAAATTTTTTTTTTAATTAATTTTAGGGTCCAAGCCTTCCGAAAAGCAAACATGATGTAAACAAAAAAAAAAAAAACCAATAACAAAAGCTACAGGAAATAAATAAAATTTTTATTAATCAGGAGACATTTTATGGATTTTGATTTAAAAAAAATTTAAAAAAATACGCTTTTGAAAAAATTTTTAAAATTGGTTAAAAAGTTGAAAATCTGTAGATTAATTGATAATTTTTTTCAGTTAAGAAGCAAAGGAAGCTAAAAATCAACTAAGAGTGAAACATTTTAAGTGTTAGCCAAGGTGTTTCCAATTTTTTTTAACTAAAATGAAATATATCCTCAAGGGTAAACGGTACCAAAGATGGGATAACCTAGAGGTCGGGGTTTTTTCGGCCTTTACACGGGGGACATTAACGGGGAAGGGACCTTTCGTTTCCCCCTCTTGTTCCTTTCCGTATGCGGCTCTGAAACCCCTAAACAAAATATGAAAAAATAAAAGAAAAATAATATTAACATATTTTACAGTTTCATTCCCTAACGGAGTCATAATAAAAAAATATACAACCAAAATTATTTTTGCGACAAACTTTATCTTTAGCTTCTTCACGTGATTATACTTAGACACCGAACTCACCTAGCAACATGCAGTTTCTACATTGAGTAAAGTACTAGTCACACTCTATACTGGCTGACTCAGACCTCCTCACTCATTATATTTGACTTATAATATTTAAGGTGTTTATATTAATTAAATAATTTTAGAATATTAAAAGTAATTTTAGCATTATCGTATGACAGATTGTAATTCATCGTAACTATATATTGAAATGTCGACGCATCATTCATTTCTGATATCAAAATGTTTATTTTCCTGTAAGCTGATTATAATTTTTAGTTACATCTATGCTCTTCGGGAGGCTGGCCTTTTTAGTTAATTTTAGATAATTATAGGCTTTTTGTTCTAATTTATGTTTTCTACTAACGAATCTTGTGATAATCCTAGAATTGTGCCGAAAAATAGTTAATATTACAAATGGCATACGTTGCATATAAATCCATGATTTAAATTATATATAAGGTGTAAGAAGCTCGCGAGCTCATTCATTAGATTATAACTATAGTGAGTTGGTAATGGTGGTTATATCGGTTTAATTTCTCGTAGCAAATTTGAAAAAAAATGATACTGAAAAAAAATAATAGAACATTTACACATCTATATTATATATATATACCTATATACCTATATATATATATATAAGACCAATTTAAATATTAAGATCATATTTATATATATAATATATATATATATATATATATATATATATATATATATATATAATATATCGGGAATATATATATATATTATTATACCGTATTATATATATATATAGTATATATTATATATATTATATATATTATATAGATATATATATATATACTATATATATATATATATATATATATTATATATATATATATATATATATTATATATATATATTAAATATTATATATATATATTATATATATATTATATATATATGTATCGTGACTACATTACGTTGAAGTCCCCAGCAGCGAAAGGGTTAAGGTATATATGTAACGGAGACCAGGATAATGGCTGTCCAAGAAGAAGAATGAAGACTATGTTTTGAAGAAACGATGAATTGCAGCACTTAGTTATTCTGATCTCCAGACATATAACATCATAGAATTGATTAATTTGGAACTCTATGACTAGCCATATAATTTAAAAGAATAAAAGAAAAAGGGGAAAAAGGGATGAGTTAGAAGAAACTAACCTATTGACTTGACGGTAATTAATCTCTCCTTGACACTGTGTGTAGCACTTCCTTTCTTTTATCTTTTTCTGAGGGCAAGCGATCAGGCGATAGTATTTTCTGACGGTGGTTCCTTTACATCACGGGACACCGCTACCTAAGCTCGCGAAAATGTGCACACTTGATATGATGTTGGATGTGTGAAAGGTCAGTCGGGATAGGTGTAAGTTTATAAAAAAAATGGATGGGGGGTAAATTTAAATAATGTGTGTAAATAACGTTTAACCTTTCAATATTTATTTATCACCAAAAAATTATAACCACGGGATAGCGAAAGAGAATTAAAAGTATAATTTATTAGGGCAAATAATAAATTACGAAAATACGAAAATAGCGTAAAGTAATAAATACGTTCCACCTATTTCAGGTCTTGGAGTAATTCTCCACAGAGCCGGAAATAGAAATATGAAATAGTTATACTAGGTAAATATACAATATTATGGACACAGAAGTCCTTTGAATTGAGGGGAAGAATCTCCTCAATATATAAGAATGCGGGTAAATGCAAAAACTGCAGATCTGCGGAATCTGCAGAATTGACGAGGGCGGAATTTGGCTCAGTTATAAATAAATAAGTATATATGGGAATATGTTAAGGGTAATTTATATATATTACAAAAACTTTGATGGCGATTGATGGTTACAATCTATTTTATAATTTCAGCTGCCTACCAGTTTTGGTAGTTTATATTTATTATATTTATCATTTATTTATTTATGATAACAGACAACGTTGACTTAACTGAAGTTGCCGTCGTTATGAGAACCCGAGCTTCATTTCATGCGGGTCTGCTAATATGGTATGCATAATACGGTTGATAGTCATTTATGGTTAGGAATCAGATCATTAAGGGCAAAGCGGGTCATTTGACTTCAAGCCGGCTTTTTCAAAAGAAGGGGACAAATCCATCAAATGATAAAAGGAAAAGCCAAAAGAAAAAATAAACAGCCAGAAACAAAAAATCTGCCCAAGGATAAAAATTATCAGGGCTTTGAGCCCAAGACAAAAATACGTCCAGAAACAAAAATTGCGTCCTCGCAATAAAAATGAGCCGAAGGCAAAAAATGCGACCAAGCATAAAAACCTGCAATGGAAATGAAATGAAAACTAAATTAGTCCATTACAGTTGATTCAAAATTAAGTTAGATTTAATATTTAAAAGTTTAGGGAATTTGCCTTTTAGAGAGCCTTAAATTTACTATGATAAGAATTTACTTGGGGGATATTTCATATTGAGAATGATTCCATATTTAAAGGGGAAAAGGGAATATAATTATTTAAATGTCATTGCCATGCACCATACCATTAAGGTTAATGAGCTTACCCCTATCTGATTTGGAAATCTTTTTGGGGTTTTTCGTTTGCAAGTTGAGACGTGCAGATGACTGTCCCTTGACCTGCATAAACATTTAAATTTGCTTTTATATTCCTTTTTAATACATTTCATTTTATTTAGCATTATTTAGCAACCAACAGTAATAATTGAGAATTTAGGTAATAAATACAAATATCACTAACCTGAATGAGAATCCAATAAGGTAATGAATTAAAGTTTAAAGTTCCCAATATAAATATACGAAAGTGGGAAAATGGGAAACTATGAAAAACATATCATAAATAGAAAAACGTTTATGTCTCTATAAAAAAGAAGATATAAAATATTAAATACTAACTGCCTATTTGCTCATAGTTGGCACATGAAATACAAAACAGAAAATAATGATTATACGGTGGGCATTTATTATTCCAGGAAGCCAATGAGACGATGTTTGTCACATACAACAATGAAATTAATTTAACCTCCTGGAACAATTTCAGATATTCACAATTGCATGTCACAATTTGTGAATTTATCTGTAAATGACCACATTTATCACCTTAATATTTAACCGGGGGTTAGGATGAATGTAATCCCCATTACATCCTTCCCCACTAAACTTGGGCCCCACCTCATTTTAAGTTTTTCACTGTTAAGAGTAAATAAAGCTGAGGGTGGTGCTTGCAGGTACTTACTGACAATTGGAGAGTGAAGTTGAAAACATATTTACAAACATAAGACACTTGCAAAAAGATGATTCTTTTTACGCAGGTTTCTACATAAATTCATATAAGAGTAATTACACTCTAAGACTAATTTAATGACAATTTACGATATAAAGTTTATGAAGGTTGATTGTTTACCACATTCTATAACAATATATAATAATAGCAGCGCACAGAACACAAAAGCGTTAATAAAGCATTGAATCTATCACTTTAACAATTCACAAAGTTCACAGAAGCACAGAAGCAATAACATCACTTTATGGTGCGTGCGTTCTATCTGTTCAATGATAGAATATTGATTATCCTTTTTTTTTCAAAGTCCGCTTTTCAATGCGGTACAGTACGGTAAATGGCACTTATTTTGCTATTAACACTATAATTGTTTCGCGAAAGCATTATCACTAAGCAACAACCTTTTATTGTTTCATGCAAAGCATTAGCGATAACACAACACTGCAATATCCTTTTATTGCTTCATGCAATAGCATGAACACTATAACAAACACTATAATAAGCTAATAAGCAATTTCTCACATGGTGTTGTGTGTAAAAAGGTGTGGGGAATAGAAGTGGTGCACAAAAAAATAAAAGTTATTAGTACAAGAATTGGTATGATGATATTTTACATGCACAATGACAAACATGAAATAATTTTTTAATACCATTGCATTATGCAACATGCAACTTTACGTCTTACGCCAACCATCAGTGTGCATATAAAGATCATCTTTTTATTACAAAGTATTTTATATCTATTTAGATTTAAATATTTATTTAAAAATATTAACACACAAGCACACAATTTATCAAAAATATTATCTTGAAAAAAAAAGATTTCTTTATCAAAGAGACTTTTTCCTTTAAGAGGAAAGAATATTATGGTGGAATCACTTGTAGAATTCAAGAAGAAAAAATTCTTTATCAAGGGGAATTTTCCTTGGAGAGGAATCTTTCCCTTGAGAGGAATTTTTAAGGGGAATTATATGGAATCTTGTAGAATTCATTTTCATAGATTAGACCGCCTCTTCTTCCGGCGTACATATTCTAACGCAGTTGTTAGGACATGTTTAAGATCTTGCACCTGACCCATACTTCTAGTAAAGGGTCGTGAAATTATATTCATCAAGAGATATGGGGTTGAACTGCATAAAGCCTTCGAAATTGGCATCCTCTTCTCCGATGGAATCCAAGGTGTCATCAAACAGAGAGGTGTCAGAGACAAAGCCGGAAAAATCCGATGAGGATTCCCTGTCTTCCGATGACTCGTCCTCATACATTTCTGAATTATCTATTACTTCAACAGCCTCATCTTCTTCATCAATATCAAAAAAGGCTTTACGAGTTTCCCTATTACGAGAGAGATATTTACGTAGGTAGTCTGGCACATCTATCCATCCTCGTAAATGGGAGAAATGGACTTTGTGGAGCTTACCTAATGGATCAGCAAAACGGCGGATCACATAAGTTACTTTATTTGGATTGACCTCCATAACTAAGAAAGGCCCTTCCCATTTACTATGGAACTTCAGAGCAGCGCTTGGACGACTTTCCGGGCCACCTTCTGTCCTGGCTTGAAAGGCTTAAAATTAGCGCTACCTTCTTTCCAATACTGGGGAAAGGTGTGAGCTGGAGAATGCGCCTTTTGGAGTAAGAAGTCCGAGGGGGACATATTTAAGGAACTATGACAAGTGTTGTTATAAATTAACACAGAGGACGGTAATTCTTCGTCCCAGTTGGTGGGTTGTTCTAAAACCAAACACTTGAGGATTTGTATTAAGCTTCGGTTAAACCTCTCACAAATGCCGTTACTTGCGGGATGAAGAGGGGAAATCCGAATGTGCTTAATATTATGTCGTTGTAATGCCTGCTGAAATACGTGAGACGTGAACTCCGTTCCATTATCCGTAAGGATACGATATGGAATTTTTGGAAGGAATGAGAGGATATGATGCTCTAATTTCCGAGAAACTGTGTGGCTAGTTTTATCGGAAATAGGGACGACGGACACCCACTTGGAGTAGTGGTCTATGAACACTAGACAGTATTTATTTCCCTTTATAGTTTTGGGAAACTGCAGCAGATCCATTGTTGGGGCTACTGTCACAGCAGCTCCAGGCCCACCCTATTATAACCAGACCCATCCTAAAATATTATAATATAATATATGTTATATTATATTGGTGTATTTATTTATTCAATTTATTTGCCTGCTAATCATGTCCTGCTTTTTCCCCAATACTTCTAATTCTTTTTATTTAGGTTTTGGGACTCTGTTACCAGTTAATAATCCGGGTCTTTTTTTCCATTAACTCTCCCTAACATACTCTTTAAATTTAGTTGGCGCCCGAACAGGGACTGCCATTGTATTTAGTATACCTAGTAAGGTTTAACAAAATAGATATCAGGGTAGATACTACATATCTGAACTTTCCAATTCGCGAATTCTGCAAAATTCTACCGTTCTCGAATTCCAAAGTACTAGATACGTTATAGTGTTTTTAATATCAGTCTTAACCTCCTTTTTCCTGCAACGCTTTTCTCACTTATCATCCCTCATTTATATTTTGTTGTTTATATTTTCATGCAATAACCCTAATGACGTCCTTAAACAGATTTTCAGAGCTGGGGGGTGATGGGGAGAATGCGGGAAGTGGAGAGGTTGGGAGTGGGCGTATCATGGGAGCAGTGGGCGGTGGTTTGGTGGATATCGGTGGAACTATTGAGGAGGAGGAGATGCCCCCACCGACTCAACAAGAGATGTTGAGGTTTATCAGGGAGAGAGAGGCGAAAGATGAACAGCAAAACAGAGGACAAAGAGTTCAAACAAATCCACCACCACCAAGAGTTCCTCAACAGTTATCAGAGCAGGTAGTGAATCCACCTCTGCAGGAATTCCTGACTACCATAACTCAGGAATTCAAGTTCCTTAAAGAGGAAACGGCCTTGTTGCGGGCACAACAGACAATACCGCCACAACAAACGATAGTTCCTTCAGTTGTTGCTACTCCAGTGACGACATCAGATTTGTTATCAAATGAGATGGCCCTACTGAACTTCGGCTCACCTGTGTCCCCAATGGTATCAGCGCCATTGGGACAACAACAGGTCTATCCAGGAACTATAGCTCAAACTTATGGAGGTTCCCCTTTTTCTGACGTTATTTACACAACGCACACGACGACTCCCATTACACAACAGACTGACGTGACTAACAGACAGCCGTATACTATACCTCCTTATTATAGTCAGGGTATCAATGATCCCTTGACTTCAAGTCCTTCAGAGATACCGATTACAGTTCAACAGGCTGGTATCGCACCACCAATCGATACCAGATCATTTGTTGTTCCTCCTCAGCCACAACCGATTTACTCTCTTGCAGACAATAGAGAGCCAGCATCGATTCTTGCACCAAGTAGATTGGACATTTTGGAGCGTCATATGCTTCTGATGTCCCAATCTATCCTCTATCTGGCTGAAATCGCCAAGAACTCAAGGAAAGTGAAAGTGGTTGAGCCAGGAAAGTTTAAATATGAGGCTGATCAGGATCTGGTTAGTTATTTCGCAGATTTTGAACAGTATTGTTCATTTAACTACCCGAATGCGCCTCATCAATGGTTAAGGTTGCTAGGCAGGCAACTTGAAGGATCGTTTCTGCAGCTGTATAATCTCCTGATCAAAGATGACAGAAACTATGGATCCATTAAAGAAACATTACTAACATGGTATCAACAAGAGGAGAAAAGAAAAGACGCACATAAGCTGAATGCTTACCACTCAGCTTATAGGACTTCCGGTGAAAGCGTTCGTATGTACGCTCTTCGCCTGGAACATCTTGCTAAGAAAGCCTATCGTGGGCTAGATATGCGAGAACATGACTCGCTACGAACAGCTTTTCTTCTAAGTCTTCCTCCATACGTCGAGAAAAGGATATCAGAATATATTACACAGCAGGAAGAAGATAGTAACATCCGAGTGCCATGGCGGAAAATAGTAAGCCTTGCGGACACCTACGTTAGAGACTACAATAAAGGAAAGAATGTAGTCACTTCTTCTAGCAACAGCCGGTTTACAGTGTCTCCTGATCAACCTAAACAGGACTTGGACGAGACAATCAGAATAGATGTTATCAATCCAGGTTGGTCAGAAGTTTTGCATTCACAACTCAGAAGTTTTGCATTCACAACATGCACAGCCACAACCTCCTAAAACAAACAATACCCGCCAACAGAATACACGTAACAATAACAATACACCACGTACTTATCCCTCATCCAATAACAGACGTAATCAGACCCAAAGCACTTACACACCGACACGTCACAACGAGAACACTAACAGAAAACACCTCGTTTTGTGATTACTGTGAGAACTGTTGGGACGTACGATGGAAGTACTACATATCTATGAGTGCTCTCATCATTGAGATCAGTGTGCACTTTAGTGTGTCGAAAGATGGGGCAATGTAAGGAATGATGTCCGGTCTATCAGATCCCCTTCCACGTTACGAAGCACATTTGATTCTGGTAGAGTGTGTCCGTTTTGTAAGGGGCCACATGCGGGAATTAACTGTTCACATAGGACACCACCGCGCAATGGACAAAGGACTCAGAGGTCGCCCACAAATAACAGAAAAAACAGATCACCACAGGCCTCTGGTTCAAACAGAAAACATAATTCCCCACGCGCGGACAATCAACACAGGGCACAGACTACACGTGACTCACCAAGGCCGCCAAGGAAGTTTCTGGATCCTTGCGACTGGTGTCACAAGTCACATCTAGAAGGCCGATGTATGGGTCCTTCTTCAGATGAAGCAGTACAAGCAGGAGCTTTAAACTGCAAGTCTCCACGGAAATGAGCCCTCCAGTGGAGAATAATAGCTTACAGCAGCTCAATGCCCTAGTAGACATAGTAAATAGTGATAGAAGTAGTGCTAGCACTTTTCCTGTAGCCGTAGACTTAGTAGTCGATAGCAGTAGTGCTAGGACCCTTCTACCTGACACAAAGACTCTTCTACCTGACACAAAGACTCTTTTACTTGACACAAGGACTACTAGTGATAGTAATAGAGATAGTTACTCTCTTTCTTCTCACGTAGTATGTAGTAGTAGTTCCCATACGGAACCAGTAGTATCAGTTGTAGCGAGTAGCCTTATGATAGGAAGTAGTGATAGTCATAGCAATAGGCAGGCAGAACCTTCAGCAGCAGCAGCAGAGATTCAACAAAAACCACTTGTCCAGTCAAACAAATGCTTGGCTACGGCTGAGGGAGATTTGAGGACGATCCCTGTAAATCTCAGTTCAGCCAAGGTCGATCCACTGGTAATTTGTGTGGCTTTCAGTCCGGATAGTTCAGGGTTTTATGGCTGCATGGTTGACAGCGGCTCAGGTGTAAGCCTGATCAGCTCCGCTTTAGTTGATGACCTATTTCCTCATGCCGAGCTTTTACCTTCTTCAGAGGAGGGCATAAGGGCAATCAGTGGGTTGCATCGGCGGAAGGCTGTTCCTGTGGAACATTACCTCAAACTTCCGATCTTCTTTGAGAATGGCTTCTCAGTTCCACCCTCTTTATTCTTTATTGTTCCTGCCGACCTTATGCCCGAATTTATCGTTCTCGGCGCTGCTACTCTTCGGGAACATAACCTTCTCCCTGATTTAACTCGTAGGGAGTTAGTTTATCGTTCGGGTCAGAGAATGGAGGCAGTGGCTAGGGACTACTGTTTTAACAGGCCTTTCTTCAATTGTGTTTCGGTCCATTCTCTTACAGTGTTTCCTCATTCCTGCCGATTCTTGGACATTTCAGGCCCACCAGATACACCTTCAGTTTTAGTAGGTTTTCAAGGGAGGGAACATCCTACTCTTATTCCTATTCCTGGTGTGGTGGACCTCAATTCTTCTAATCCTCAGATTGCTATTTTTAATCCTTCTGATCGACCACAATATATTCGTAAGAATACTATTGTCGGTCGTCTTTCTCCTTTATCTGTGGACTCGGATTTACAAATCAACAACTACCGAGTGCAGGTGGCCCAAGAATCGGATTCCCACGAATCAGTTCCATCTGCTTGGACTGCAGATCGTCTAATGGAAGAGTTTCATATCTCAGAATTGCAGTTAACGGATAAACAGAAACAAGATTTAATTACGGTCTTGTTAAATCACCAGGCCGCACTAAGCGTTGGTGACAACGATGTTGGTGTAGCCACTAACATCACTCATTCCATAGAGTTGGTGACCGACAGACCTGTCCGAATTCCTGTCCGCCGTTTCCAAGGCCCTTTGGCCCAGGAGATCGAACAGCAATGTCGAGATCTATTGGAACAAAACATCATTCGTCCAAGCAGATCTCCTTATTCAGCTCCAGTTGTACCGGTCAGAAAACCAGACGGCACGTTACGATTGTGCATAGACTATCGCAAGCTCAATAATGTGACAAAACCAGATTCTTTCCCATTGCCTAACCTTACCGACACGATTTACAATATGTATGGTAACACATATTTTTCTACTATAGATCTTATTAAAGGTTATTACCAGGTCGCAATGGAACCGGACAGTATTGAGAAAACGGCGTTTTCCACGCCGTTTGCTCAATATGAGTTTCTTAAGATGCCATTCGGTGTAATGAACGGTCCGGCGACATTCCAACGTGGAATGATGCTTGCTCTGGCCAGGTTGCCGTGGTCCAAGGTGATGGTTTACATAGATGACATCATCGTACTCAGTACTAATTTTGAAGACCATCTTGTCACCCTTGGACAGGTCCTTTCTGCTTTAGAAAGGAATGGCTATAAACTTAAACCCAGCAAGACAAAGTTATGTCGAACTGAGGTTGAGTTTTTAGGCCATCACATTTCCAGCAAAGGGATTTTGCCCTTACAGAAGAATATACAGGGAGCATTGGAGTTTCCCGTACCCACTACGGTAAAACACCTTCGCCAGTTTCTAGGGATGGTGAATTTTTATCGCCGTCATATCCCTCATTGCTCCCAGATCAGTAAACTGTTGTCCTGCCAAACGGGGGGTAAAACAGTTAAGTGGACCTCAGAGTGTCAACGTGCTTTTGAGGAATTAAAACAGGCCCTGGTAAACCCCCGTTTGCTAGGATTTCCAGATTACGACTCCGCTGCATCTCCAATGGAACTTCATGTCGACGCCTCCGACATTGGCGCCGGGGCGTGTCTCTCGCAAATACAGAATGATGAACGCCGACCAATAGCTTTCATTTCTATGACCTTTAACGGTGCTCAGAGGAACTACGGAGTCATAGATAAAGAGCTAACAGCTTTACGATGGGCAGTAAAGTCTTTGAGACCTTTTCTGCGGGGAGTCAAGTTCATCATCTTTACTGATCACATGCCTCTGATTTATTTACAGAACATGAGTCTAGTCGATGGCCGACTAGCACGCACCATGGAGGAGTTAAACGAATTCGATTCGAAATTCGTCATATTCCTGGCAAAAGCAATGTTGTAGCCGATGCCCTCTCTCGCTCACCTGTTGATCCCTCGTCAGATGCTCCTCAGGATCTTGATCTTTCAGTACCACCTTCTGTGGATTTTATCCCTTCTGGATATTTCGTTTTGGAAGTAGCGGGAGGCGGCGATTCCTTATACCGTTGTTTCTCCATGTTTCTCTATGGGTCATCTGAACAACATGGCGAACTACGAACAATTGTTGTTGAAGAACTTCGGAAACATTCACCTAAATATCGGTTACAGGGCAGACACGTGCAAAAGAAGTTACGTCTTCTACAGCTTCCTGGACAATTGCCCATTCCAGAGGTCATTGATGCCTTCTGTGACCTTTTTAAGGTTATGGTGTGTGTCTATTATAATGACAAACATCCCATTGTCTATGGAAGCCAATTTGTCAACAATGTTTGTTGTCTCAAGTGTCTAAGTGGTATACATTACAATTATCTGATGCCTACCACTTTGGACATTAGCACGTCCTAGCCTTTTCAGATAAACAGTTAACAGTCTTCAGATTTTTCTATCAGTTCATCAATTTCTCAATAGGATCTGCCGTTGTTCGTTGAACTGAACGCTTGCTTGCTCCTGTGGTATTTCGCTCTCTTCCTCATCAATTTTCCCATTTTCCTTCGTTCTTCCTGGGTTCTGTGAGTTCTGGGAGGGAATGGTCATGGGGTGGTACAGGGTGGAATTTGCAGGATGGCATGCGGTTAATGCAGAAACATGCGGATGTTTTGAGGATGATTTTTTAATGCGGATGCGAATTACATGCACTCATTTCATCTCTCTTTCATTACATTAGATTCAGACAAATTCAGTGACACTGTAGAATCTCTTTACATTCATCTCAGCCTCACTGAATACTTGCCTATAATTCTATCAGAACGTTGTTGTTGGTTGTAGTAATTTATTATTATTATTATTTTTAATTTAATATTTTTAATATTTAATAAAACTGAAATAAAATGTAAAAATGAAAATTTTCCCCTTTAGGCTAATTTTAAGGACATATTTGCATAAAACACAGTTCACAGAGTTGAAGATTGCCCTCGTGGTATTCAACGACAATTATGATAAGCCAACAACTGTTATGTTCTTTTGTCACTCAACACATTTTTCAATTTGATACACCGACACTTATTATGTGCATATTAATTTTAATTAATTTTAAAATTTGAAAAATGATTTAAACATTGTAAATTCAATATTGATTTATATTTGATTTATATTTCTTGAAAAGTACTTAAATTAAAAGTAATTAAATTTTGTAAATATTATCTTATTTTAACGCAAAGTTATGAACTTAGTTATGAAATTAAACCAGATTTAAATAAATTAAAGCCGACTTGTTAAATATTAATTTTAATTTTAAATATTTGTAGAAGGAACAAGATTATACTTTATTATTTTTGTATCACTTACACGGATGCAAATAATAAAGCACCTGTAATTCTCTTTGCAGTATGAAGACTCTCTTAGCAGTTGGAGCCAGCGAATTGGAGTTGCTCCGCCGAGAGAAGAAACTGCTCAGAGAACAATTCAACCTTCATGTAAGGGTGGATTATGGTTCGGGTCGGACTATCCACGACTGTCCTCCCTATATCGAAACCCTCATGAAACCCGACGTTGACTTCATCCTGATATGGGCACTTACACCCTTGGCCTGGCAGAAAAAATCCATCTCTAATGGAGACAAGTCAACAACAGTTTTTGAGCCTGTGGTCAACTTTACAGTCGAGGGTGTACCCAACATCATGGATCAAATCACGAAATATGCCAAAAAGAAAAATCCGAGGGTCAAAGTTTACCTCATGATTCCACCGGTTAAAGACATGTACGTCTTTAATCAAAAGCGGATCACGAAAGCATGGGGTCCAGCTTTTGCCGATCACCTCAAAGATGACGACTCCATGTCCCCTCGGTCAATGAGAGAACACTCTATCAGATCCTTCGTCTTGTTTGAAGATTTGGCATATTTTCGTTATAAGTGGACTGATAAAACCACTCTACGCGGTAGTGAGGTTTTTAATTACTATTATGGAACCAAACGAGGCACGCCGGAGTATAAAAACACCCCACATCTCAGATACATTAAGAAAAAACAGATGTTTCTTCAATCTCCGATGCTATATGATGGGTTACATGCCAATCGTTTGTTCCTGGAACAATTCATGCGGAAGTATAGGAGTTTCTTCACTTCCCACGCTCTTTCCCGTCCTTCCCATCCACGGCCTTCTGATAGCCGTCGTGATGTACACTCACGAACCAGCCGTCGACCACCTATTTCAACATCAACTAGAAGCGAGGAAAGGAGACAACCAATCCAATCAGTAAACGACTCACCTCGACCGTCTACTTCTCGAACTTTAACCAACATCGAGAGGCGGTTGGGTGCGGCTCCTTTCACTGGATTGCCTCCATCAGCTTTTATACCTCAGTGGCCTCACTCCGTTTCAGCCTACACGACTCCACAGTCGGAGTACCCATCAACCCCGAGTCATCTGTCCGACTACCCGTCTGTTTCTTCGTCTACACCATTATCATACCGTTCTCAGCTGGGTGGTTCCGACCAGCAACAACATGACCAAATCCGGTTGGAAATGCGGATG
This sequence comes from Trachelipus rathkii, assembly GCA_015478945.1. NCBI lineage: Eukaryota > Metazoa > Arthropoda > Malacostraca > Isopoda > Trachelipodidae > Trachelipus > Trachelipus rathkii. The sequence goes on along the minus strand of JABUQX010093131.1, from coordinate 14,171 downwards.
ATGTTGGAGAGGTATGATTATGGTTCCCTATCAGATCATAGACGTTCACTAATTTTAAACTCGATAAAAAAATTTATCGAAGAAGAGGAACTCGTGCTTCAATCCCGTCGGGCGCGTTTTCTTCCTTCTCTTCAATAAACAGACAACAGTTTTCAGTTTGTACATATTTTTGTAAATATATATATTGCTTTGTCAATATTTCGGTTTCGGTTTTCACAATTTTGGTTTTCTGGTTGTGTGTGGATAAGGATGTAATCAGTTCTTTCGGTTTCCATCATTTTCGGTTTAATCCCATCTCTTCGCCGCCTACCACTCATTAACAGATCATCGGCTTCAAATAATTTATGATTATAAGAAATTTGAGTGGCGGCGTTCTTATCGTTGTAGGGGTTGCTGCAGTAGCTCCTACTTCTACCCCGGTTATGCTCTGAAATGTGCATCACTAATATTTATAGTGTATTTCCATTTATGTCTTTATTATTATTTATAATCATAAATTTCTTCCCACTCTGCTAATCATGTTTTTTTTTAGGAGATTATAAGTAAAGTAGGCATTTTCAGACATTTATATTATTTTGTGAAGTGGACCACATTTATTTATTTGTCCCTTCACCACATCTCCGTCAATCTCTCTGGATTCCTTGTGGACAAGGAATTAACACCTCTGTAAAAGTAAGATATTACTTTCACTATGTTCATACACTGAATGTCTTTATAATTTTAGAGGTGTGTGTGCTCCATTTGAGATTTCTGTATGGTTTGGCTTATGGCTTCTCTATTTTCACAGTTCATCAGCAGTTCTCCGGTCTTCCTCAAGACTCTCAAACAACCCTTGTGGAAAGTATCCACAATCCCCAAGGGTGAGTTGAAGCCATGCTTTATATCCTTTTTTATGTTTTCTGTCATGGAGCACAAATTTTTACAGTATGCCTATTTTATTTTATCCAGGTTCTGATGCTGGGCCATCGCCTCCATTCTAGCAGGGGCATATTGTTACATTATAGTGCAGGGGCACATTGTCCATTTTCAGTCCTGGTACATATTGTCCAATTGTCCAATTTTGGTGCTGGTGCATAACTTGATCTACAACAACAGCAGACTATTCAATTCAGCACTGGAGTGCTGTTTCATCAGACCACAAAAGTTGAGTGATCTTTATTTATTTGCATCCTTTACTACACACACACATATCAGTTCTTGTTCCTTTTTGTAAATATATCTCTCTTGAAACTTGAGTTGAATGGAATTTAACTGAACTGACCTTACGACGTCAACTTACGATCTTAGGTTTGGGTCTAGACCAAACCGATGGATAACAGATACTCAGAAATAGAAATCGACATTTAGATTATCCTCCCCTTAATTTAAGTATAATAAACGTTGTTTTAAACGTTTTGTTTTATTTCCCCGGATTCATCAAACCTGACCTTGTTCATTCAAGGAAGAATCGTCAGCATCACTTACTTAAAATTATATCGAAGGTTCATTTTTGCGGAAGGCCCAAATTGAGAGTGTTCAGGTAATAATAAGTAGTACCGTTAGGAGATACACTAATTCTACCATTAACAGCGGTGTAGGTAGATAAATATTAACTTTAGTTAGTATTTTCAGACTAACCTCTTAACACCTTTTTGTCGCTACAGTAACAGTAGTACTAACTGACTAATTTTCTCTCTTTTTCTATTAGAATTAATTCATTAATCTTTACTGACAGTTCCTTTTAGTCTCTGATCTTCGACGCTGTCTTAGTTTCTGATCTCACTTTCTAAATTTATGGGGTGGTTTGGGGACCTCTGTTAACAGTTAATATCCGGGTCTTCTTTCCATTAACTCTCCCTAACACCGCACGAATAGTTTCTTCCACTTGCAAAATCTGAAAATTCGGAACCATGGCTAGTAAAAGGAAGACAAGACTGACAACTTCCACTCACACGAGTAACTTCATTGGAATTGGTCGAGAAATGCTGCCTTCTGAACTCCCAACTCTACGTGGTTCTACGATAAGGGCTTCTGCTAAGAAAGCAGAGTGGAGAGAATGTCATAAATTACCCAGCAGCCACTCTTGCAAAGGATATTTATCCAAAAGTGCTTGAAAAGTGGGAGCTAGCAAACAGTTATTTTGTGGTGCCAATTTTAAATTCGAGAGTCACAGTCCTGAAGAAAATAGAAGAAAACTGGGAAAAGACCAAAAACATATCACTTGGTAGAGGAAAACTGGAATTGAAAGAGGCTTTCATAGCAACGGTAGACAAGCTCTTTGACATCCTCAATTGCAAGTGTGAGATTAAGCTATGTTCAGAATTTGAGGGTCCATGTCCAAGTGGTGCCGACTGTAAACATGAAGTGCACATCTCCTGCTCTTGTTCTAAGGATATGAAGATCCCTGTCAAAGAACTAATGTTTATTAATAGTCAAAGAGAGAAGGTTGGATCTGTTGGACAGCATCAAATTGGATTACCAGATCTACCTGATAACAGAAGGCAAATTAAAAAGCAGAAGAGGCAAGAAGATGAATTAAGAAGAATTTCTGAATATAAGCAGAAAAGGAAGGAAGAGTTAACATTACAACCAAATGAAGTTCTTTTCTCCGACGAAGATGAAGAGCCAACTGATGTTACAGATGAAGAATCTGAAGATCCTTTGCAAAATCATTTTGATGTACCTTCTACTTCAAGTGCAAGTCAGTTTAATACATTACAATTGCGCAATGTTTGCATTACAAAGTATTAGGTATGGTGTCGGTCTACATGCTACAGCTGCATTTTTGGATGCTGGATTAATTACTGAAGGAGACAGGAGACTTGTGGTTGATCACAATAAAGTAAAAAGGGCGCTGGAAAGTCATGAACTCACTTGATGACGAATTTCATTCTCCATGCCGGATAGGCAATATTGAATGCATCTTCTTTGATAGACGCAAAGATTCCACTAAAGCTCTGTTACAAGCAGATAACTCAAGTCATCAATATTGTGAAAGAAGAGCATTACACTGTTTACAGCGAGCCAAGTGGAAGGTATCTTTGTCATTTTACTCCAGAGAAAGACTTAACGAAAAGGAAACCTGCTGAAGTTATTGCCAACCATCTTGTGGATTTCTTAAAGAAAAACAACATTGATAAAAGTTTGCAGGCTATTGGTGGTGACTCAACGAGTGTTAACACTGGTTGGGAAGGAGGAGTCATGTATTGGGTTGAGGCAAAGCTGAATCGTAAACTCATCTGGTTGGTTTGTGCTCTTCATACTAATGAGCTACCTTTGCGGCACTTGATCACAGAGTTGGATGGAAAAACTTTGTCTAACAACATGTGGAGTGGGAAATCAATCCCTCATTTGTCAGAATATCCTTTCCAGAGCCTTTGGTTCCATTGAGTGACACTGTTGTCAAAGATCTCTCTACAGATCAGGCTTATGGTTACAGGATAACTCAGGCCATAAGGACAGGTGTACTTCCAACTGATCTGGCTTTATTAGAAATTGATCCTGCAAGCCACTCTCGGTGGTTAACAACTGCAAATAGTATTTGTCGCAAATGGGTTTCAAAACATGGCCTTAAAGACAACAATTTAAAGACGTTACAACTGCTTATGGAATACATTGTTGGCGTTTACAATCCCTGCTGGTTTACAATCAAATCGAAATTCTCTTGGGTGGAAGAACTTCGCCACATTCTTTATCAGTTGAAGCTCCTAAAATCTCAGAAGAAGGCAGTAGCAGATATTGTTTTGCCAACAATCCAACGTTCATCGTGGTTTGCATTTATTGAAATGGTGCTTCAGACACTTTTATGCTCGGAAGACCAAGAAGAAAGGAAAGCAGGGTCCAGAAGATAATTGAATTAAGGAATGAAGATGATGATACACCAGGAGACCTATCTGTTCGGCTTAGGAAAACACCTACAGTAAATTCAAATGCAACTTCCCTTTTGGAACTGATAGACTGGTCAGAAAAGGTATATGATCCTCCACTTTCTTGTAAACTCAAAATATCAGAAATAAGAAAGTTTGTTGAAGAGCCAACGCAAGTTCCAAAGTGGCCATGTCATGGACAGTTCATAGAGAGATGTGTGAAACAAGTAACAGAAGCTTCTGGCAAAGTGTATACTCATGAGAAACGAGAAGGATTCATTAGAGGCCAGGAAGCAAGCAGAAGAATGATGTCTAGGAATGAATCG
>JABUQX010093131.1:0-5000 GCA_015478945.1 Trachelipus rathkii | reverse complement strand
TTGTAATTTGTAAGTACTTTAATATATAGCAGTATAGTAAAGTAAATATGTATATATATATATATATATATATATATATATATATATATATATATATATATATATATATATATATATATATATATATATATATATATATATATATATATATATATTTTTAGCAGCTACTAAAATGTCTATCAGTAAAAGTGAGACTTAGTTTTACGGCATAGTGGATCAGTAAAGTTTAAGGCTACTTTTTACCAAGACAGTGAAATAACGAGCCCCTAAAAATGGAGTATTTACCCTTTTTAGGGGCTCGAGCTTCTAGGGGGGACAAAGGGAGGGGACGTTTATACCCCCGAGGGGATGGAGTCGTGGAGAAACCCCCGCGACACCCAAAGACCAAAGAGCGGTGGAGACCATCCCCGGAGGGGGGATTAGCCCCGTAGTCCACCTAGAATGGTGAGAATCCCGACTCCTGACATCGGGGCGGACTACCCGTGGGTATTCGTTAGTGATATACTCCAAAAAACAATAAATCCCAAAAATGAGTAATACTTTTGGGACATTTATTCGCCACAATCTATTCGTACTCTATAAATCTCAAAAAAATTTGGGACATTTGATTAACTATATATATATATATATATATATATATATATATATATAGTATATATATATATATATATATATATATATATATATACTATGTATCGATATTACCAAATATCAATTCCATGTATCAATATAACAAAGTATGGATTTTCGATTTAATCGAACCCATCAAATATCGAAAATGAACTCTAAAAAATTAGTGCTGCCTATATATATATATATATATATATATATATATATATAGTTATATTTACATATATATATATATATATATATATATATATATATATATATATATATATATATATATATATATAGTATAGTATAGTATATATATATATATATATATATATATATAATATATATATATATATATATATATATATATATATATAGCAGTTATATATATATATATGTATATATATATATATATATATATATATATATATATATATATATATATATATATATATATATATATATATATATCATAGGTGCGCATTATTTTGTTGCTTGTATCAAACCTTGCTAATAATTCCTAATAGCACAGAAACAAAAAAATGCATAAGCAATGAAAAACAGCAACCTTTTCCTTTTCATATTTTACAGCTATACAGTAGACTATGGACTCAAAACTTTCATCTAAAATATGCAAGGCCATGACTTGATTTTCAGGATCTAAGCCCATGTCAAGAGAGTTAATTTATTTAGCTACCTATTTATATTACTTAAACTTTTTGCATGTACAATTATCAAAAATTTCCGTTGATATATTTTTTAGAATTGAATTTCTTGTTTTACTATTTTGTATTTCATTCCACATATAATATTTGGTAACAATAGTTCAAAGTCAAGATCATTAGAATTAGAAGTGGAAAATCTAATTTGTGGAGTAGAGAAAATAAAAAAGTTAGGAAAAAAGATACAATTCCATTTTAAATTCCAACTGCATGGTTCATGCGACTAAAGTTCCGGTTCCGATTCCGACTGTTTTGGATCATGTGACTCCGGTTCCGATTGCTTTGCATTATGCGATTCTGATTCAAACTATTTATATTTATGCGATTCTGATTTCGTCTTCGATGCCATTTACTTCATTGACAAATTCTTGACATTCTTTCAAAATTCAAAAATTCAACAGCATTTTTCGAAAGAAAACCACGGATTGATTTTCCCACGTCAAAATGTAATTAACGTTGTGATTGGTTAATAAACAGAATATCAATCTCTGATCTCCCACTTAAATGACAGCTACCTCTTTATGGCGTTTTCGAAGATAAAGTAATCAAATAACTTTTATAAAAATATTTGGCATTTTGAATCAAAATATTTTTATCACTGTAAATACTAAAAATATTTGTAATTTTAAAAATAAACTTTTGCTATATACGAAGCCATATATTTATTTTACTTCTTTACTGCAAATTTTGCTGCGAAGGAGTGCTGCTTAAATCATGTGATTCAATTTCACATATATATTTTAAAAATAAAAATTCAATAAATATTAAGGGAATTAGGATATATATATTATATATATATATATATATATAGTTATATATATATATATATATATATATATATATATATATATATATATATATATATATATATATATATATATATATATATATATATATATATATAAAAAAAAGAAGTATATATATATATATATATATATATATATATATATATATATATATATATATATATATAAAAATGATTTAAAGTTTGACAAACAGTCCTATTCCTAAAGGCGGCTCCACACATGCGGAGTTTGTCAAACCCTTGAATCTTTGCGTTTTGCATTTGTTTTGTTTTTTTAAGGCCAATGTACGTATACACACATTCGTATATTTGACAAATTCGTTTATCGCAAAGTTTGGAGTGGGAATGACCAATATTTGTCATCAAATATGGACGAGCACGAGTAAGTTTTAATTAGGCATAGCTGTAAAACATTTTTTCAGCAATTGCAGTTATGGTTTCACAATAAAAGTACTATAGCCTGGTATGTTAATAAATAAATAAATAAATAAATAAATAAAAAAAACCCTAGTTTCAACTCAAAGGCTTCGTATAGTATAGGCCTATTTGAAAATTGGAAGAATTAAATCCTATTTCATAATTTATTAACATATTTAAAAAAAAATTATGTTAATATTGATATAAGCACTACACATTTTTTTTTTATCAAGAATTTTTATAACCGTATATAATAAGTTAGGTCCGCATATGAACAAATATACTTGAATTGCACTGCCAAAGTATTGACAAATGTCACAAATGTGTGTACGGGGATTTGATGGGTTTGCCATATTCACAAATCTTTTCCATCGCTTGTGGAAAAGATTTGCGCATTTGGCAAATCAAGCAAATGAGCAAAGCTTTGTCACAAATGACCCATACACACATGGGGTGTTTGGCAAAGGGTTTGACAAACTCCGCATGTGTGGAGCCGGCTTAAACTTTGATATATACCGCAATATAAATATATTAACATAGAGTAGGTCAAATAGATAGGGAAATTATCGGTCAAACTGCCGATATTTTGAGTGCGCATGTGCATGGTGAGCTTGTGTATTTTAGTTTTAGAATGTTTTCTAGACTATTTCCTCTAATTTTTCAAAAGGGTAATTATCGAAACCTTTGTTTACTATATTTACAACATTATTCATGAACCTTCATTGTCTGCTTCTAGCTATAAGTTGAAAGTTTTTTAATTTGCCGGAACTTATTATGGGTTAAACCTTGGAATTTGCGACCCTATCTAGTTGCTTGGTTCAAAATGGCTCACTTGTTAGTTCGTACATTCAAAATCGAATCTAAAGAGGGCGGTCTGTAAGCCACAACTACCTTTCTTAATCTTACAATAATTTTATTTGTGACTTGTTCTTTCATGCCACATCGCATTGTCAACTGCAATATATGATAAACTCTTACTATTAATAATGCATCATTCTAAAATAAATCTACATTATTTTGTTCATCTGTTTTCATTACTTGTTTTTTATTTACTTTTCTACGTCTTTCAGCATGAGCAATGAACTATCCAGCATTCACAAGTAAGAAATACCAATTTTGTATGCATGCAGTTTTAGTAATACTAATGAAATGTTTCTCTTAAAAATAAAATCAAAAGCTATTTCCACTTAACGCTAGTCACTTTATCAATAAATACTATTTTACTCAATAATTAAATAATTATTAATAACTGAATAATTAATCTAGAAAACGACCACGGCAAAGACCGCCCATCATTGAAAATCAATGCATGCAACACTGCAAGAAAAAAAATATGTAGATGTTAGTTATTGCCTTATTACCATAATAATAAGTTTCAGATTTCACTTTCTGATACTCAGAAAGATATGATATGTTTATGGCATGTCAAAATAAAATTCTGTTGTAACTTATAATGCTTTAAAATGTAAGGAAAAAAAGGACATTTACTTTATTGTCAATAGTTAATAGAATTGCACAAAAATAATTAATATCAGCAGAAAATACTTCACTCCAGTTGTCAAATATCTTGCATTAGTTTTCTTTTCAATCCCTTTTGTTTTCTTGAAAATTATCGATATTTTCTCATGTCCAAGAAATTAGGAGCGAATTTTAAGGTAAATGTTTGATAAAAAAGTTTATATATATATATATATATAATATATATATATATATATATATATATATATATAAATATATAATATATATATATATATATATATATATATATATATATATATATATATATATATATATATATATATATATATATATATATATATATTGAAGGGGTTGAGGTTGCTGCAGAAGATTGGCCTTCATTAGCTGAAGACTAAAAATAGGTACTAAGGTTGATAAAAACTAGGAATTGTCATCAGCAAACCTATATTTAAACAAATAAACAATATATATAATAAACATAACAATAATTAAACAATAAAATAAATAATACATAATACAAAATACATGAAATCAAATGTGGGTTGACTGGGACAGTCTCGATAGGCCCATGTGGCTTACTGTCTCCTTATATTCTTAATAGTCTTAAGGGGAAACTTTATCCTCAAAATCCATTTCTTCGAACCGATAAAAGAAAATGTTTTTTTGATGAACAACTAATTTATTTTTAATTTTTTTGGGAAACCAAAAAAAAAAAAACTGTTCGTTTTTTTTGGGGGCGGGGAGAGGGGAATTTTTTTTTTTTCGGGGCTTTCACAAAAGACAATAAAATCTTTAATATTCAAGATATTTCAATGCTTTTTTTTCACTAAAATACTCCTATATTTTGTAGTAACAATTTCCCACATGCACATGGTAAGGCTTTTCCAGACTTTGCTTCCAATTTATTTAAAGTTTTTTACAATCTCTGAAAAGTACTTTCAAAATTTTTGAAATAAAACCAC
>JABUQX010093130.1:22500-37601 GCA_015478945.1 Trachelipus rathkii | reverse complement strand
AGAAATTTGCTTCCTACTCTGTCTTAAGAGTAAAATTTTAGCTATGGCGTACATGGATTTCATATTCATATTAGTTAATATATAGGCCGGCCAGGAATTCATACCTTGCGTACGAAACGAAAAACGAGAAGCCACGAGAACGAAACTTTTCCCTCGCGAAACGTACGAAGAAAATTGAAAAAAGATGTGAATACCTCTCTCTCGTCTCATCTCGATATTATATATAGTATATATATAATTATAGATATATAATATATATATATATATATAGTATATATATATAATTATACTATATTATATATATAATATATATATATATTAATAATTATATAATATATATATAGTCATCCACCCAAGTTTAATCTTCAAGGTACGCCACTGATATATATACTCTCCCTAAAGAATATTTGGCATCGCTTTTTTCGGTATTTTTTGCGTTGGAGGAAAAAGTATTTTGAAGAAAACGATTATTATATGGAAAAAATCGATTTTTTTCACATTTCGCAGTGCGATACAATTTACCATATACTATATATATATATATTATATATATATAATAAATATATATATATATATATATATAATAATATATATATAATAATTAATATATATATATATAAACAACCACTAGATTTACTATGATTATGTTACCCAAGGAGATAATGATAATTTTCTTAGGTTTTGTTAAAATTTTAGCTACGAAAATATAAAAATTTCTTCAAAAACTTTAATGTAGTAGCAATTGTCTGTATTGGGCAAATTTATATTAAGTCAAGGATAGATATTTCTTGTATTGAAAATAAAAATGTGTGAATTCATTTTGTGTACTATAGAAAGTAAGTTGTTCTTCAAGTATAATAATAATTAGTTTTAATAATTAGGAAATATTTTAAGATTATCAAACGAAGAGACGGGTTCCTCTTAGATCAACTCAGGATTTTTTTTAAAGTATCAAAAAGTTATAAAACCATAACTATTGAGGAGTATATTAAATCATCATCATCCAATATATGTTAGTTCTAGGAAGTTGGCATTATTATTGGGGATATTTTATTAAATTCAAAAACGCCGAAAGTAAGAGAAAAGTCCTAAAACCAATGCAGTTGGTTAAACCTGAGAAAAAAGTTTCAAGACTTTAAAAGAAAAAGAATAGAGACAACTAAAGAGAAATTTTACAAAAGCAACAAATTGTGAAGGAAAGTTGGGAAAATCTGGAAAGGCCACAAAGACTGGGAGAGCCCGCAAACTTTTTAGACTTTCTGAACAAAAGCTCGTAAATAATAGAAACTACTCAAGACCTTCAAAAAGATGAAGGGTAATAATTCGCGAAATTGGTTGATGAAATCCCCAAAAATACGAAGAGCAAAACTAGTGCAAGAAGAAGCACGACCTGAAAGAAGAGCCCCAAGCCCTGAAAAAAGATCCCAAAGCCCTTAAAGAAGTGCCCTCCAAGCCCCGGAAGAGCTTAAAAGCCAAGACGAATTGCTTTCAAACATAAAAGAAAAGCTGAGTAAAAACCCTGATAAAATTAGGTTCCGAAATTTTTGAAAAAGATCACAAACAGAGGATTCAAGAGACTTGAAGAAAAGTTCTATCTATAGTCCCTGGTAGAAATAATCCGAACATAACGCCCAAAAAATTCTGAAAAGAAACGTTCCAAAGCAAGAACTCCGAGACGACATAGATGAAAAATCGCAATTCCTCGGTATAGGACGGTTACTTAGATCTATATAACTAAATCAATAAAAATGCCAAATAAGTGAGGAAGTAATTATATATTCAAGACGATGAACCAAAGCAGTTTATACGCACTTTATAACGTTCATTTTCTCGCATCAATAATTCCTGAACACAATGAGTCCCCGATATTTTACTGTGAATTGATAATTTAAATAACTCAGCTCTGCTCTTTCCATATGAACGAGATAAACGCTTCTCACAAAATGTCTTTTTTTTAGAAATTTTAAAATCCCCCGATTAAGAAAAATCTAACTACGTTGATCAAAAGCGATGAAAATGTGATCCCATCAATTTCTTATGTTCTTATTAACTTGGGGTCAAGTAATAAATCGCGTCCTTCAAATGAATTTTATAATTTTTGTCTTTATTATATTTATATACGTAGCATTCATTTTTTTTTAATAATATTTTTAGTAACAGCTCTGTCTGCATAATGTGTTTGGTTGTAACTAGATTTACATGTTACCTTCGTGCATATTCTTGAATTATTAAGACTATCCCACAAAAAAAGTTATCCAAACTTTTGGGAACTGAATTTCGTATTCGAATTGAGGCGACCTTAATATCACTCATTCAGTATTACTATAATAGTTTAAATATATTTGAAGACTCTTACAAAATATTCCATCATATCTAATGAGACTGACATATCAATCTCCTCTCGGCTACTTCGATAAAGTGTTTCTTCTTAATATATGTTACAATTAGTTTAAAGATCAATTATCATTGTAACATCGTGACATTTACTTACTTGCAAAAAGTACATCAAAATGAATTCACAACCAGTTTTTAATCTTTACCTTAAGAATTAAGGATCATGCTGGAGTCCGAGAAAGAAAATTATAGAGAATACTTTTAAAACATTCGTAGCTCAATGTAAAAATGCAAATCACAAAAGTAGCCAAATTCTTCTGTGGAAATAAATCATTATGTATTCATGTGGTTGTTATATAAATATGTATAACTATTTATTGAACATGATATATATAATTATGATATTATATATAATAAAGAGTATATTATACTAAATAATAATCATTTTATTATGTATAAATTAACCTAATATACTTGATAAAATAAATTCCATCAAAGTGACGAACTTAGAAATGAATTTATGAGAAGTCCTGTTAAAGAAGCTGGGGACCTTATATATGATTTACACAAATTTAAAAATATAGTAAATGACATCTGAAGATGAAAATATGGATATGGCCTTTTAGTTTATAGAATATATATTAATATATATATAATATATATATAATAATATAAATAATATATATAATATATAATTATATAATAATATAATTATATTAATAATATATTACTGTATATATATAGATATATATATTATATATATATATATATTAAAAATATAATTAAATGATTTAGATAAAATATGGATATATATCATAAATAATATATGATAATATATATATTTAATATTATGTATGTATTTATTCATATTATATATAATATTTATATTAATATTATTAATAATAAATATATATATATATATAATATATATATATATATATATAATTTATATATTATATATATATTAATATATTTTATAATATTATATATTTATATATATATATATATTAATATAATAAATATTAAATTATAATATATATCGGTTTAAATTGACTTTTCGGCACAATTATTTTTTTTTATATATATATATAAGTTTCATTTTCTTATATAATATATTATATTGAAATATTTATTTATGTATATAGGTTATTGTAAAATTTTGGTAGCGAGAGTTTTGATGATTTGACTTCTTATGTCTAGATACATGGAAGCGATATATTTGGGTATATATAATTATCAATAGCAATTTAATATTATAATTATATATAATATATATACTATTAATATATATATATATGTAATATATAATATATATATATATATATATATATAATATATTATATAATATTATATTAATATAATATAAATATATTTAATTAATATATATATATTAATATATATATTAATATATTATTAATATATATATATATATATATAATATATAATATTTAATATATATTATATTATATATATATATATATATTATATATTATAAGTATATTATAATAATATAATTAATATAAATATTATAATTATATTAATAAATATATATAATATATATACTATTATTAATATATATATATATTTAATATATAATATATAGTATAATATATATAAAAGATATATCAGCTACTTTAATGTTAACTAATCAAAATATTAGGTTGCGTGCCGACGCACCGGTCTGTTCCCGGTGTGTGTGGGCGAGTGCGGTGGCGCAATTCAAAATTCATCGACCTTCGGTGCTGCGGGGCGTTACGTGCAGAAAAAAAAATAAAGGCCGTGCGCGTGTATGCAGGCATACGCCCACTCAAGCTGTCAGATATGGCAAAGAGATAGCCACTAAAAACCTTGGTAAAGTGCACGGTATATCATATATTGATTACGACAATTTCATTCTTTAAACGTTTATCTTCATGACGTATTGTATTCTACGTCTAGTGTGAGTCGCTAACCAAGAATCCGTGTCAACTTGCAGCACCTCGAAGAACTAGCGTTTCTAGCAACTTTCCATGTGTAATATTTATTAAAATCAAAGCGATTTGTAAATCCATTACTAGAGAACGATTGTTTTGGCTACATTTCTAAGTGTTGTCAAGTATTTTTGCGTGTGGCTTATATAAGTTTAAAATGGCCATCTTTAATATAAACTAGAAATATATAACGAACTAGTAAATTAATAATACATATATTTTTTAACATCCATAAAATAATCTGAGTGGAACTTAGTTATTTTATTCCTGCGAAAAGTAAATAAAAGCCATATTAATGATATCAATATATATTAATAAATAATAATTATTATAATATATAAATATTATAATTAGTAATATATAGTAATTATATATATTAATATATAATATATATTATATATATTAATATATATTATAATATATTAATATATATATATATTATATATATATCATAATTAATATAATTTAATAGTATATAATATTATATATATAAAAATATCTATCTGAAAAGTAAATGTTATTGGATTATTAAATATTAAACAATTATCTAAATTTATATATAATATAAACTTTATTGTTAATAAATAAATCATTAAATAATACTTATTCCAATCACTACATATATTATATTAATTTAAAATTTAAATTATTAATATAATTAATATTTTATTACTCACTTAGCGTTTCGCCGCGCCACACGGCCTATTACTTCAGTAGTTAATCATTAAAGTGATATAAAACTCTAGTAATGACTTTGCGCATGTTTTTAAATTTTGACATTGACCTATCGCATTCGCCAAAAATTAAAAAATACTGTAGATTTATTTTAATTCCCATTTGGTGAATGTTGCAATTTGAAGCAATATTCATTCGCTACTTTGTTAGAAAATTTTAAGAATAATGAAGAAATTGATATTGAATTGACTAGTGCCGCTCTGAAGGTAGTACAGTAATTATCGGCAATCACAGCGAAATCTAGCAATATTAGACTGATTGATACTCGCTGCGTATTTGTGAGTATATATTAGTTCGAAATCAACTGTTGAGGCAATTCCGCAATGACATCACTTATTTCCAGTGGTGTTTGGATTACTTCAATTGTTTCGATGACAAAACGCAAACCGTACTTGCAATCGTAATATCTCGGAAAGGATGAATGACATCGGTTAAAGAACATTCTAGCGCAAACATCAAGGAGAATGATAGACAAGGAAAATGGTAAGTAAAAGAAGGGTAATGGATTGCACTCTCGACTACTCACAAGAGCTTATATTGTATTAGACTGGAAAGCAGATTGTAGCTCTGCGAAACTTAATTATAAGAATAACAGATATATGGTACTATAGAAACGTAGAAAATTTATAAAAGGGATGGATTATAGTATTATCTCTTGACTAGATTTGAGTCATGAAAATATAGCAGATGATGCCTCATTATGATCTTCTGTTTCTACCGTCACTTGGAAATTTGGTTTGTATAGGCTAACGAAGAGTACGGTCTTTGTCCAAGCACTTCGTCAAAGAAACATATCATACATGACGAAATTATTTTGTGTAAGAAAAATTGTATGATAGAGTTAAAACTAAGGTTTCAGAAATTAAATACCTCTATCAAATAATCATACAAGTTAGCCTCTCCACGTACGAATGGTCTACGATTCAAATCAGGAGTTCTTTGCTTCTCCTGAGAGTATTGGCCTGTTGACTCAAATTATTCAGAAAAGCATATATATTTGTTCGTGCTCATGAATTCCCCTTCTAACTGAACGACATACAGGTGAATTCTGGAGTGACAATCAGCGTGGATATTTAATGGTACATTGTTGAAGCGATGGATATCCTAGTTCTCCAGATCGATGCGTTTTACTGTTGGTCATATGTGGTATGTATGTGCTATGTGTGGCAACATATGCAGAATGTTTCTGTTTTATCTTCTACCATTGAGTGAACAAAACACCAACTCCCCGATCGTTCGTCACAGTCAACATTTTAGCTAAACTATTGATTTGAGCAATCTCAAACAAGAGATACAGGCTCGAAGTTTCTTTCAATCATAAAATATAGGTGTTTAAATTTTGTGGTTTGATCAGACTCTGAGTTAGAACATTTTCACAGACACAAATAGTTCTAAAACTTTGAATTATCGATGTTGAATGGAACAACAGAACTAACTGTATTCGCATCTGCTCTGTATCTCGCCTCCTCTGATATGATAAAATGAATATCTTCCCATCTCAAGACAAAAATCTTATATAATCAACCAATTGGATCATTGTGAGATCCTATCATTAAGATACATTATGATAGATCAGCCATTAATGTTGTCACTCCTTCTCGTAATTACTCTGAAAAGAGACAGAATTTCATCAATGTCAAAATGCGAAGTCAACCGAGATAAATAATACAGAACTGAGAGAGACGATATAGTATCTTTCCTCTTAAATTTATGGTTTCGGTTTACATTGTACATTATATCATTTTTAATCAATGTACATAACCCACCACGGCATCGCAAAAGAAGCTGTCACACTGCGGTTTTAACATCACACTCTATGGGTGGATCCTGGCAAATACATATTAAATGTCTAAGGAGAAATGTTGAAACTGGGAATCTATAGATAAATTTAGTCAAAAATAAAATCAGAAAACAAATAAATTGAATTATATTTTCAAATTCTATAAATAATCCTAATATTATATAACAAAATCGATATGTTGTATACATTCACTTCTTGAGATACAAGATAAATAAGTTACTGACAATATGTTGCTGAAGAATCAGATAAGATATGGGATAAATTCTTAGAATGTGTTAGTGATCATAAGTATGAAAATTTAGAATGCAATGGGGTCCAGTGGAAACAATCAATGAGATGTTTTCAAAACGTTATACACGAAGATGCGGCTATGTTGGTGAACGTCAAATTTGCAGATGGAGGAGGTATTGTAACAGGATAGTTAAGACTATGTAGGTATCTTGATGTGGCCAAAATTGAAGTGCGTGGCAGTATCACCTCTGTAATTCTTTGCGTCGGTGGGAGGAAGACAACTCACCAATGCCGGCTTTAGTATTTCTTTATAAAGCGGTGTCTAGCAGGTAGGATAGACAACATCAAGTTGATGTAGAGGTGGCTCTGCTCATGGCATTACCATAGAGGATAACCTTATCAGCTCGTTAATAAGGAGGATCGCAATTTGGGCCAGTGGTCATATCAAGACTTACATTTCATGTGCACGTGTTACCGCTACATGGAAGAGAGTTGAGGCGGTCTCTGACATATGTAAGTGATTCTCATGTTTTCTTATTTCGAAAGTGGGAGCAGCCGAAGAAATTGTTGGTGCTAGCTGGGATACCTTTTGTGTTCTTAGAATAAGGGTTGTTAAAGTTGAGAGCAAGGCTGGTGATATAAATTTGAAATCATTTTACGCATAAAGACGTTGTCTGGTTTAAGAATATGAACTCGAGAAAGTCTTCGGAAACCCTATTTTAGCATTACTTCTGCCCACTAAAAATGAAGCATGAGAGTGTTTCAGAGGTTGCGTTCAGACGCGCCCATACTCTCCCTTTATAATTAATATTGTTTTAGAGCAGTCAGTGAATACTAGAGGGGAATTTACCGTGAACTACGTAATAGACAGTATAAAGCTTTGAACAAGGCAGCATGTGTCTAATTTGGAGAGAGAGTCAGGGCCAGCAAAAAAAGAGCAGGAATATGCCTAGGTCACATAACCATGGTCGTCTAAGAGAAAGAGCAGCACCGTTTTGCAAGGGATAGCTTTAAGAAAATAAAGTATGTTATGTCTACTGTGTTGACAAATCGCAGATAATGAAGCGATTCGTGAGTTAATAGAGAACCGTGTGAATAGAAACATATGTATTGCGGTTGAAATGAAGAGATAAGTGGTGTGACATGATGTCTTCTCGAAGAGAGATTAGTCAATCAACATTGAATTCAACATTCAAGACTCACCGAGAGGGACGATATGGAAAGCCTATGGGACTAACGAATCGCCTCTTTGTAGCTGAAATCTAACAATTGTGGATAGCAACTATTTAGTATAGGGTAGCCTGACCAGTATACAACAGCAGCATCCAGGGATTCGAGACAGGATAAATAGGACGAGTAGAGATGAGGTAAAGAAACTCTGCCATATGAGCACCAAGATTATGTTTTGTAGGCGAGATAACGTAGACATGGTCAAACACACGAGACAAGTCTAGAGGCAGTAGTTTAATTATGCGGGCCTATGTTAAGTGGCCATCTAGAAGAAGTCCTAGTTAAATTCTTGAGCTTGTGATAAGTACAGGAATGGGATATATATCCATATGAAGAGTTAAAGGGTTGGGAAAGAAATGGCAAGGATTCTTCGATTCCATAGTTTATCTTAAAAGAGACCCTCCTGAGGTCTATGGTTGCGATGAGTGAAAAATGGAAGTCACGGAGTGTTACTCGCGATTGGTGCACAAAAAATGAGATTCTCAATAGCTATTGAATTTTGCCTCGAAGCAAAGGCAGCTCGCACCGTACTAATTTATCAGCACTAAGTCAGGTCAAACATTATGATTGACAAATTTTGACCGATACGCTGTAATAAGAAGTAACTTGTCATTGAAATCCGAGAGCAAAACTGTAATACACTTAGAACACAACCCTGCGGAACGGTAGATTGCTATTATATGAGTTAATAAACTTAAGAATATCCTGTGTTTTTTTTTTTGAAGAGGAATTGCACTGAATACGTCGTCGACGTATCTGAACCAAGTGAAGATTTGTGAACAACGGATGGGGAAAAAATGATATTTCCCAACCAGCTCCATAAGCAGATTGCTAATAATCGGGGAGAGCGGCGCACCAATTAGATCCTTGCTTTCTGTTTGAAATAGTTGTATTATAATGAAAAATTATTGTGCCAAAGTGGTTAACAGTGTTTATCAGGGCAAAACGGGTAATGCAGTAAAGTATGATTTTCACATGTGCAGATAGATTTGGTGAACATGTGAGATATCTATTAAAGTAAGGGGAAAACTAATCTAGCTATGTATTACCTATCATTTGTATATTGAGATAAACCTTGGAATAGATATGAGAGAGTGCTTAAGTGTTTTGATACTAAAGGTAAGTCGATGCTAGCATTTAATTTCCGTGCCTTAAAAAAATAACTCTTGTATATTAAAGCTGCCATTCCTACTCGATGATTCGCTCTGATGAAATCTGCACTGCCAAGACACCAACTGAAGGGTCAAAAAATACTAGTATATATAATATTACTCTCAATAAGATAAGAATTACGTACCCTGTTGTGGTTTAAATTAATTTTATTATGAATGAGTATTTTTTCGAGATAGATAATAATTCGGATTTAGGTATATATTATATAGAGATAAGTTATGATATATTAATAGCTTCATTATTAAAAGTGTTTATATTATAAGTATTTGTATTCTGATACGTACAAACCATTTTGATACAATTTTAATTAGGAGTTTATTATTACTATTCAGTTGTTTTTATAAATATATTATATTTATACGCGATGTATAATAGGGGAAGTATTATTATTGAGTCTTAGATAGAACTTATAATTATAAGTAATTAAATATAATATAAATTATTATAATAGCACTACAATTATATATATTAGATAGTAATATTCCTAACGTAAATTTAAAGTCGTTATGCCTTTATTATGTTATTGGGACACTAAGATAGTAATAGTAGTGTATCTATTATATATATATTCTTTAGCATAATAGATTTTCAAGCTCTACACAATATTACAATCTTATCTATCTATGTAATAATACCCTATGAATTATTATACGAACCACAGATTACTAAAATATCTTTAAACTTTATAGTTTATCAACTATAACCATTTAGAAAAACTTTTTCACACACTATATTCATCCCAGTTCATAATATTACACAAAAATTAACAAAATATTAATTTTTCTCACTTGAGCATCCTCTCCGCCGCTTCGCAGCTCACGGTCATCTTCTAGATCAGAGCTGTAAGACATACTAAACCGAATACTTGTCTCTCTCGAATAGATGTTGACGTCACAAGGATGATAGTTTTACGTTGATCGTGTTTATGGTTAGATCTTTTATATTTAGTTATATAGTCCGATTCATTTGCTATCTTCTGCCTTGCAGGTCCTCATTATAAATTCTGTATGCTTACAACTTGATTATTATTTACATATCTAGACAGCATTGTCAAGTAAGTATAATCTAAAATAACTGTACTTAGATGCAAAATAAGGATTTCAATATTATCCCTTATTATATTGTCGGATACAAAAATACTTCAGAGTGCATCTGTCTCGCAATTGTATTTGATGATTATAAACTATCTCCTTTACTGATGGGCTAAGCAGCTGAAATTATTCGTCAGAAAGATTCTATCACTCGTTTTGTGCTGCTTTATGATCTATGTTCACCAAATCTCACTCCGATTGTCATTCCATATCAAGATAAAGTATATATACTTTGCACAATTCATGACATGTATTAATATACGCATTGGTTATTAGCCTATATCATTCTCAATACTTCACTCATTGGATTCAATAAAACACTCTATAAGACACGCTACTGTAAAGAGCCCATCAACAGTTATTGTATTTGATGGACGATGTAGTTATAACACGCATAATATAAAATTTAGAGTATATTCAAGGATGTATAAACCATTATATTCTTGATTTGCACACATAAAACGAGGATATAGGATACGAACGGAACAAATAGGTGATGTCTGAATCGTCTTGATGCGGTGCTGGGTTATGGTTAATGGAAAATTTCTCTTGCTTTCTTATTGCTTTATTAATTATATAGAAGGAGTAGTAAGTTTTAAAGGTTACAAGAAAGAAAAACTCAATTCAATCTTGCAATGTTGAAGGAGCAAATCCGATGCTACGAAAAATAATGCAGAAGGGGTACCAATTTTTGATGACGGATTTGAAAAGAAATACCAATGTAGGTTAATTGTATTTGCGTCAGTTTTCTGTATATGAAAAAATAAATTGTCATTAGAACAACCACTTCTATCTTAGTGTCAAAAGCAACGACTTAATCGTTAGGAGATTCTATAGTAAATTGTAGTTGCTATTCATTATTATTCTATTAAAAGTTCACAAATCAAAAATAAATCCCCTACTCCGATAATTTCAAACACTAATTATAACCTATAATGTCAAATGTGTTGGCAGAGACAATTTTAAAACCACTATGAGAATATATCAA
The DNA here is from genome assembly GCA_015478945.1 of Trachelipus rathkii. Lineage (NCBI taxonomy): Eukaryota > Metazoa > Arthropoda > Malacostraca > Isopoda > Trachelipodidae > Trachelipus > Trachelipus rathkii. The sequence goes on along the minus strand of JABUQX010093130.1, from coordinate 26,048 downwards.
CTTCTCAATACTAACACTACGGATTTCATCGAAAAAATCAAAAAATATCAACCCACAGGCATTTCACTTTGTAAGTTTTGATGCAGTTTCATTGTTTACGTCCGTAGAAGTTCCATTAGCATTGTCCCTTCTAGAACACCATTTACAAGTTTCTCAGTGTACTGTTGCATAACCCGTTTGCCCTGATAAAACAACTGATTAACCTAACTTGGAATCATAACTTTTTTTCATGTATTAAATACAACGTATTTCAAACAGAAGCAAGGTCTAAGTATGGGTGCGCCGCTCTCCCCGATTATTAGCAATCTTTTTATGGAGCTGGTGGAGAATTATCATTTTTTACCCCATCTGTTGTTCACAAATCTTCACTGGTTCAGTCGACGACGTATTCAGTGCAATTCCTCTTCAAAAAAAAAACCACAGGATATTCTTAAGTTTATTAACTCATATAATAGCAACCTACAATTTACTATAGAAATTCCTAACGATAAGTCGTTGCCTTTTTTGGACACTAAGATAGAATGGTCTTCTAATGACAATTTACGGCAAATACTAATTACATACATTGGTATTCTTTTCATTCCGTCAATACAAAAATTGGTACCCTCTCTGCATTATTTTTACGAGCACTACGGATTTGCTCCCCTTCAACATTGCAAGATGAATTGAGTTTTCTTTTTGTAACCTTTAAAACTTTACAATATCCTTCATATATAATTAATAAAGCATTGAAGAAAGCAAAAGAGAAATTTTACCATACCCATAACCCAGCACCTCAAGAGGAAAAAATCACCTATTTGTCAGTCCCTTATCCCATTCCTGAGTTCATCAAAAAAATTATACCGAATACCATAGTTACTACCCCATCAAATTACACTACCTCTTAAAAGAGTTTTGAAACCAAATAATTTAGAAATGCCACCAATAATCAATGCGTAATAAGATCCATGTCATGACTGGCAAGTTAGCATATATATGTGAAACGGTGGATTTAAGTAGACGTAAAGCCAGCAGCAAAACACGATTTAATTTCCGACGAAGTAAATTCAGCTCTTACCCATCATAGGAGCAAGTTTAAAACATAAATAAAATCACAACATGGAACTTGTAATTTTTGTATGCAGACAATTAAAAAAAAAAAAAGGAAACTAATTGATGCATAAGAAATAGTAAGTAATTATAACAAGAATGCAGGAGAAGTAAATATAGATGTAGCACAGAATTTAATAATGAGGGATACATTTTACAAAAAGATCGACAATAAACTAAATAAACAACAACCATCCAGTCAATAAACATATCATCTTTGGAGTCACATCAGCGTAGAAGTCTTCGTTTTGTTTGAAGCTCACCTGAGAGGCCTGCGGGAAGCCGGCCGAAAAAAGGGGCGACAAGTTGGAAAAAAAAAATTTTTAAAAATAAATTTTTGTATTTTAAAATTAAATAAAAAAAAAAAAAAATTGTTGGGTCTTAACTAAATTATTTTATGTTATGTTAAAACAATAAAGTTTAAATTTAAGAAATGTTAATTATAGTGCATGTTATCAGATATATATATATATATATATATATAATATAAATATATAATATTATTATATATATATATATATATATATTATATATATATAATAATAATTATATATATATTATATAATATATATATATATATATATCATTATTTTTATTGTAGTCATTTTTTTAGTTTTTATAAAATTTGTCGGGGAATTGTGGCGTGTTGTCATCCAAAGGATGACAACCAAGGCACCGCACCGTTAATTTTTATCGTGCTCCGCACCGCACCGCACCTTTATTTTTGGTTTCTTGCACTGTACCGCCCCGCCGAGCACCAGGTCGAGTGAAAGTTTTGATGCGCACCGCACCGCACAAGCACCACACCGCCACCGCACGGTTGCGGTCGGGCCCAATCCCTAATAGTTATATATATATATACTATATATATAATATATACTATATATATATATAATATATAATATATATAATATATATATATTATATATATATATATAATAATAAAAATAATATATATATTTATAATATATATATATATATAAATATATTATATATTAATATTATATATATATAATATATAATATATAAAAAATATAATTATTATATAATATATATATATATATAATATATATATTAAATATATATATATATATTATATATATAATAATATATATAATATATATATATATATAATAAATATATATTATATATAATATATAACTATATATATATATATATATGATATATATTATAAATATATATATAAATATAAATTATATATATATATATATTATATATATATAATATAATATAATATATATATATATATATGATAATATTATATATTATATATATATATTAATATATATATATATACAGATATATATATTATAATATATATTATATAGTATATATATAATATATATTATATATTATATATATATATATATTATATAGTATATTATATATATATATATATATATATTTATATATATATATATGTATATATGTAAATATAAATTATATATATATATATATAATATATACTATATATATAATATATAATATTATATATATATATATATATATATATATATATATATATATATATATATATATTATTATATATATATATATTAACAACCAACTAATTAATATGATTTATTTACACAAGAAGAATTATTGGCTACTTTTGTGATTTGCTTTTACTTGAGCTACGAAATTGTTTAAAAGTATTTCTCTATAATTTTTAAGGAAGCAGCAATGGTCTTTATTCTTACTGCATAAAAATTAAAAATGTGTGAATTCATTTTGTGTACTTTTGCAAAGTAGGTTGTGCCGCATGAATAATAATTTGTTTTAATAATTAGTAAATATATTAAGATTATCAAGCTAAGGTATGTTCTCTTAGATATAGATCGGGATTTTTTTTAGTCTTCAAAAAATTATAAACTAATATAATTAATGAAGAGTATATTGGAGTAGCCCTCAATCGCATAGAATTAGCTCCAGAATTTGGATTATTTTTTTTGTAAGATAGTTTAGTAAATTCAGGAATATGCCGAAAGTAACAGAAAAGTCCCAAAACCAATGCAGTTGGGTACAAAATCTGAGAAAGAAGATTGAAGACTTTAAAAGAAAGCGCCAAAATAAAATCCAAGAGCGAGATGCTCCAAAACTCCATAAAAGTGTGAAACTTTTGAAAAATCGGAAAGGATCGCCAAAAAGAGTGCTGAGGGAGGAATTTAAAATTCTGAAAGACCTCTTATATATAATAAAAATACTCGAAAACCTTGAAAATGATGAAAAAATAATTAGCGAAATTGTTGATGAAATTCTCCAAAAATACGAAGAACCCAATGCCCCGGAAGGAGAGCCCCAACTCCTGAAAGGGGAGCCCCAACTCCCGAAAGGGGAGCCCCAAGTCCCGGAAGAACGGCTCCAAAGCAAAGACAAATGGGATGAAAAGTTACTAAACAGGAAAATGTGGTTAATGACCTTTGAAAAAGAAAACGGGC
>JABUQX010093130.1:12500-17500 GCA_015478945.1 Trachelipus rathkii | reverse complement strand
AGTAGTTTAGTTTTTGAACAATCCATGTTCATGATTATTAGGTTGACTAGCGACCAGAACTATCAATTGGATTTAAGTTTGGGAATTAAGAGGCCATTTAAGAATAGTTAGACAATTTTCTTGGAAAATGGTTTTGTAGTTATTGGAAGTGTCACGTGGCATGATATCTTACTGAAAGACTCCATCTTTACTCTGAAATAGTTTTCAATATTGGGGATCTAGTTTTTAGATCGAATATCTTTATACTTTTCAGAGTTTATCATTAATTCAATATTAATGAGTCTTCCGGAATCTTTGGCACTTATGAAATCCCAAAAACATCTTCTTTGGTGTGTGTGTTTGGATACCTCTGGAATATGACCTCTTCGAATAGGTGCACTTATTTAGTTGTCTTGTACCCATTGACCTCAAAAATGAGTTTCACCAGAAAATGAGACATCATAATTCCCTGTGCTTTTTTTCCCATTGAAGTCGTTTTTCTTCATAACAGTTGTTAAAATCTGCTTCTTAAAAAGTCTTGCTAATAATCTTCCGACATTAATGAACCTTCATCCGATTGTTGATAAATATACAATCAATCCCTTTAGCTGTAGCCAAGAAAAATCTTTTCTAGTTTTCTTTGGATAATTCACAATATTTATGAAAATCATTTTGTCAACATGAGTGCCTGTTTTCCATGTACAACAGCATCTTCCCCTGACGTCACCACTGACGCCACCCCTGTCCTCCTCCATTTTTTATAATGAATGCAACAATTGATTTTTCAATATGAAAGGTTTTTTCAATAATTAATTCATTTGTGCACGCTTCCTTGGAGTCACGTCGGACCTTTTCTGTTTTATGTAATGGTCAGTTTTGATTTTTTTTAAATATATTGCTACTATATGATACCAACAATGAATTTCATTGGTAACGCACATGATTAAAAAATATATAGGACCAGTTACGTTTTACGGATCCGTAATTTTAATATTTTTTTTAACTAAAGGAATACCCAAGGGTAAACCGCAAAGATGGCAGGAGTCGGGGTCTCTCGGCCTTCTGGGGGAACGACAGGGTTAGGGGGTATTTGGGTGTCGCGGGGGTTCCTCCGCCCCTCCCCTACGGGGTATGGAAAACGTCCCCCCTCTGTCCCCCGTCGGCTCGAGCACCCTAATTTTTTTTTTATCTTTTTATTTTTTTTTACATATTTGTAATAAGTTTTATACGCTGATTCCAAATATGTAATTGGTTTTTCTGTAAGTGTCGTACTTTTTGAGATATTTAATTTATGGAAAAAATGTTTTTTTTTTTTTACATTTTTGTAATAAGCCTTATATGCTGATTCCAAATATGTAATTGGTTTTTCTGTAAGTGTCGTACTTTTCGAGATATTTCATTTTTAAAACAATATTTAACATAAATGTGATTTTTAAAAATTATTTAAAAATACTTCGAACTTTTGAATCATGTCCGTTACCACTGAAATTCATTGTTGGTATCATATAGTAGCAATATATTAAAAAAAAAAAACAAACAAAAAAAAAAATTCAAAACTGACCATTGCATAAAACAGAAAAGGGCCGTCACGTCTATAACTTATATTCAGTTAAAACGAGCAACGTCACTACGCTCTGCCAGAACACAATCACTCAAGCTTGCCTATGGGCGGAGAAGTGCTCGCAAAATTTGCATTTTACGCTGTTGTTTAAAAAAAAGTTGGCTCTTAAAAAATGAATATTAATAGTATATAGAATAGATATAATCAATAATTGCTTAAGTTTTACAATGAATTGTTAATTTAATTGTGAAGCTCTAAATTAATTATTTTATAAAAAAATTTCTCATTTGTTTTTACTTTTTTTTATTCCCCAGACAAAAGTGTCGTGAAAATGTGGTATAAAAATTGCCAGTTTAGTATTAATAGTATATAGATAGATTACTTTAAATGAAAATAAATATAATCATTGTACAAAACTCTAACTTGCCTAAGTTTGAAATTGAATTACTTTCATTTAAAAGCATAAAATACTTAGTAAATATAATAAAAATTGTATATTTTGTTAAGGCTAAAAAAATTTCATCATAAATTAATAAAATCCCATTAAATATGACAAAATAAGCTTCACAAAAAACTAAATATCACAAAATTATTTTTTTTTTTCACTACTGTATATTAAAATAAACTATATATTCTGTTTATTTACACAAGGAAGGTGAAATAAGTTACTCCTGAGCTTAAGCTTCTTTACTTAAATATTAAAAGAAGTTTTTAAAAGCCTTAATTGGGTGGTAATTGTGTCTTGTAAAGAGAGTAGTGTCCTGACTTATAATATTTGCTTTAAATATTTTGTAAATTCCTTAAGATTTAGCAAGGTTCCTCTTTGATCAACGTTAAGATTGGTTCACCAGTAAACCTTAAAAAGATTTAATTCAAGAAGAGTATATTGAAATATTTGAGTCTTATTACCTTCTGAAATAAGTTACAAGAAATATTAGATTATTTTGTGATTAATAGTATCAGAAATATGCCTCTAAAGTTTGCTCAAATACCCATATTCATAGAAGAGAATCACCAAAATCTAGAAGAAAAAGATCAATACATGGATAAAATGGGCCAAAACATGAAAGAATTGCGGCAAGATTTGGAAAAACTGCACCAAATTCTAGAGGATGGGCTTCAAAACCTGAGTGAAAATATTCAAAACCTGGAAGAAGAGTGCAGAAACTTGAATAACAAGCGCCAAAATATGGAAGAAATGCACAAAAATACGCAAGAAATGTTTCAAAATATGGAAGAAATGCACAAAAATACGCAAGAAATGTTTCAAAATATGGAAGAAATGCACAAAAATACGCAAGAAATGTTTCAAAATATGGAAGAAATGGACCGAAAAATGAAAGAAATTACTCTAAATTTAGAAAAAGGCCTAGAAAAAAAGCCCCAAAGTGTGGACAAAAACCCTCAAAACTTGGAAGAAAAAACCCAAAACCAAGACGAAAACCCACAAACCCTTGAAGAAAAGTCTCAAATTTCGAAGAAAAACGGCCAAAAGTGGGATGAATTTTTCCAAAGACGTGAATATGGCCCAAAACCCTGGCCCAATGTTTTCAATAAGTTTTAAATTAGGTGGGTTAGGAAAACTCCAATGAGCAAAAATAAATTCATCGATTGTAAAGGACTTTAGTTTGATAGGAAATTTTATAATGTTCATCTTTCAATCAGAAAATATAAAAAAAAGCGTGGTTTATTAGGCCTTTTCATATATTTAGAATACTTCCTTATTTTACAAACAATATGAGAGGAAAGAGAACCTGAAAGCCATTTAAATCAAAATTGATAATTATTATTTCCCAGTTTATTTTATTTTAAATCTTTCTATGGTAATAAATCTTAAATTTTTAATGGTCATTCATTAAACACTTTAAACACTTTCAGAATTTTCAGCAAACACTATTTGAATGAATACATTCGATTCTGAGGAGCAGCATATGAAAGTATAAGATTTTAATTAAGAGTTAATTCGTAAATGTTTCTGAGCTTAATTTTTAGTCCTGTAAAAAGTGAATGAACTTTCCTTGCCAATAAAATAGGAGGTAGGATTAAACTTACACCTGTAATCAAAGTTTCAAGACTGCTTTAAAATACATACTTCACGTTAAATAAATAGACATACAATATAAAGCCTTTAATTGGGGTTTTGAACCCCTCGAAGGGAAGAAGAACATATGAAAAACAAAATGGAAAAATTTATGTAATTAAATTATTAATTTTAAAATATATATTTAAATAAAATACAAATATATCTAAAGCCTGAGGAAAAGCAAATATCCATTGAATTATCAAACAAAATAAGAAATAAAGAGCTGCTATCAGAGTTAGAAAAAGAGCAGAAATATGTCTTATAAAAATAGGCTCATTAAAAAAAAATATTAGAACCCTAAATTATAATTAATCTCTCATTAAAACTTTTTAATGTGTCTCGGGTTAATTCCTTGTAATCTTCATATTTTAAATTCCTTCATCGGTATATGTTAGAAGACTAGTTTCTACTTTGAAAAAGCTTATAAATTTACTATCACTTGTACGACAACCACTAGCTTACCCTGACATATTCGCAATTAATAATATACTAGCATTGTCGGATTTGCACTAATATTTATCAAAAAAGTTCATAGCGTTTCGTTCTTGTATTTCAACTATCATAAGTTTCAATTTCAAAGAGTTCAATAATATAAAAATTATTTTTCCCAAAATTTTATGATTAGTTCGAGGTATTATGCCAATCCCTTATGGTGCTTTACTAAAATGAGATTACTTCAGTCAGAATTCATATTCCTACTCATATATATATATATATATATATATATATATATATATATATATATATATATATATATATATATATATATATATATATATATATATATATATATATATATATATATATATGTATATACATATATTTACATCTATTTACATGTATCTTTCTACTTTTACGTATTTTCCAGGAATCGATCCGAGCTGATCGTCTCGAGACGATGAGGTCCTCCACTGATTCTGCTTTGTCGCCTTTATCGGTTCTAGGTCTTATTCTCGACGCGATTTTCTCGAGCGGATCTCGATGTTCCTTTAACGACTTAATTTATTAATCGACGCTTTGAATATCTTAATTTATCTCGGATTAACTTATCTTGACTGTTCTCTTTCGACGCCGACCATTCTCTTTATCTGCTGCTTTATTCGATTTTCTTTGTCCATGTTTCTGCTCCAGGCTGTATAGTCGATTGTTAAAATTACTTTAACCCTATTCCGATGTTTGTCTTCATCGCGGTATACCGCTTACCATAACTAATCCATACTTTTCCACCTTCGCGCATTCCCCACTCCCTCCCTCGTTAAAACATCCTCCCCGAGATAACCCGCAGGCATTTCACCGCCTTCCCCACCTCCTTCTCACCATCATTCTTATCCCCTTCTCATTTCCTCCGGTTACTGTTAATATCTCTGTCTTCTGTAT
>JABUQX010093130.1:2500-5000 GCA_015478945.1 Trachelipus rathkii | reverse complement strand
CTATAATTTTTAAGGAAGCAGCAATTGTCTTTATTCTTATTGCATAGAAATTAAAATGTGAATTCATTTTAGGCGTGTTTTAAAATAACACGTGATAATAATTTGTTTTAATAATTAGTAAATATTTAAAGATTATTAAGCTAAGGTATGTTTTCTTCTTAGATCAAGATCGGGATTTTTTTTAGTCTTCAAAAAATTATAAACTTTTATAACTAATGAAGAGTATATTGGAGTCACCCTCAATCGCATAGAATTAGCTCCAGAATTTGGTTAATTTTTTTTGCAAGATAGTTTAGTATATTCAGGAATATGCCGAAGTAAATGAAAAGTCCCAAATATTCAGTTGGGTACAAAACCTAGAAAAAGAAGATTGAAGACACTAAAGCGCAAAATAAAATCAAAGAGCGGTCTCCAAAACTCCCATAAAAGTGTGAAACTTTTGAAAAATCAGGAAAGGATCCTTAAAAAAGAGTGCTGGGGGAGGAATTTAGATCTGAAGACCTCTTATATATAATAAAAATACTCGAACCTTAAAATGTTGAAAAATAATTAGAAATTGTTGATGAAATTCTCAAGAAATACGAAGAACCTAATGCCCCGGAAGGAGAGTACCAACTCTTGAGAGGGGAGCCCCAACTCTTGAGAGGGGAGCCACAGCTGCTTAAAGGGGAGCCACAACTTCTGAAAGGGACTATCCTGAAAGAGACTAACTCCTTTGAAAGGAAGCCTCAAGTCGGTCGAAAATCTCCAAAAAGAGAAAAGACATTCAAGAAAACATAATGGTCAAAAGTTACTAAAAGGAAAATAAGGTTAGTAAACTTGAAAAAGATAACGAGCGCAAGCTCAGGATCTTTAATATTCAGTGGCCCTGGTAGAAGAGCCCCAAAACCAGACAAAGCCCCAAAAATCTGGAAGCAACGTTCCAAAGCGTAGAAGATGAGCTACATAACCTAGTTGAAAATCGCAACTTATCGGACCTATAGGACTTGTGCTCTAAACTAATTTGAAAAGCCCAAAAGTAAAATAACTCCAAGATTTAACTAACAGTTTAATAAGCAATTTAAAAAGTTCCCGTTTGCACAAGTTCTAAGAAACCTCGAAAATGCCAGTCTTTTTGCTTTCATTTTCATATTTAAAACTCGCTCATCCTTTTCTTAGGAACGGAAGTAAATAGCAAATAAATATCCTACTGAAATTAGATTAAAATTCTTAATTCTTTAGTTTTTTATTTTTTTAGTAATTTTTTAGTTTTGCTTAATTTTTTTTATCTTTGTATTATAATAAATTTTATTAGTGTCTCAAACATTTTAACCTTAGAGTTCTCGGTTAACATTATTAAGCAGAATTTTTTCCTTACTGAAGTGTTTTCATGTAAATATTTTTAATTAATGGTGTACTCGTGCATGTAGAATAGTTTATAGGTTTTGAATTTTAATTTCATAACTTTGATACCTTTAAGTCAAAGTCAAGGTAGAAAGAAATTAACCTGTTGTCAAGGTTTCAAAGCTTCCTTCAAATTTATACTCAACAATAAATAAAAAGGCATAAAATGTAAGCGGGACGTTTTAATATATCAGTAGGTTCCAATTTTTTTTTTAAAATAAAACCGTGATTATAACCATAAGTTCACGTTGACCTTTTCGCAACTTATAATGCAAGAAGGTTATCGAAGCTTCACGAACGTTCATATAAGAATTAATACCCTAATTTTTTTATTCATCCTTAGTTTCAATAAATTTCAAGGAGTATAATCAACATAAAAAACATTTTATTGCCTGGGGTAGGAAATTCACATAAAACATTTTACGAACTTCTCTCTGAACTTAAAACTTAGGTCATCCACTTAAATTCGGAGAGGAGTCGGTACAACAATTGTTTTAACCTTGGTCTAAACTCTAAATCACTGAACTACACAGTACCGAATGATTTCGACAAAAACTTTTTCGACTTTTTTCATGGTACATGTGTATTATTAGTTCAAGCTTTAATTAAATATATGGCGATATAATATAACATTAAGTAAAAGTAATATATATATATATATATATATATATATATATATATATATATATATATATATATATATATATATATATATATATATATATATATATATATATATATATATATATATATAATAAAACTATATATATATATATAAAAAATAATATAATATAATATAATATTTAATATATATATATATATATATATATATATATATATAGATTGTACCTGAGGAGGTGGAACAAGCGATGAGAAAGATGAAAAACGGTAAGGCAGCAGGTGAGGATATGCTGCCTGTGGAAATATTGAGAGGAGCTGGTGAAGGGGGTGTTTTGTGGATGACGGAAGTAATGAACAAGTGCTGGAACGAAGGGAAAACACCGGAAGATTGGAATAAATCGGTATTGTGTCCTATATATAAGAAAGGTGATAAAACCGACTGTAAAAATTACAGGGGAATTGCTTTGATGCCACATATTGCAAAGGTGTACGAGAG
>JABUQX010093129.1:0-58947 GCA_015478945.1 Trachelipus rathkii | reverse complement strand
ATTATAATTATCATAATTATCATTAATTATCATAATTATCATAATTTATCATTTATTATTATTATTATTATTATCTATTGATATTATTATTATTATTTATTTATATTATTATATTATTATATTGATTATTTATTATTATTATTATTATTCATATTATGATTATATTATTATTATTATTATTATTATATTATTGTATATCATTATTTAATTATATTATTATTATTATTACTCATAATTATTATTATTTATCATAATTTATTTTATTATCGATTATCATTATTATTATTATTATCATTAATTAGTTATTATTATTATCTGATTGCATTATTATTATTATTGATCTATTATTATTATTATATTTATTATTATTATTATATTATATTTATTATTATTAATTATTATATATTATATATATTATAATTATTATATTTTTATTATATTATTATTATTTTTATTATTATTATTATTGTTGTTGTTTTAATAGCTAAGCGAATTTAATTTTGGTCTAGTTTGCCTGTTGTTTTTTAAAAAAAAACTTATTAACATATAATATATTCGCTTCAAGAGTGCTCTAGTGTGACAAATTGAAGTGAATAATATCTCAAACTTCGTTTTTCAGTTTTAATCTAGAGTTTAATTGTTTAATTAGAGTATTGGCCAAGTTCTATGGTAAGGTAGATAACAATTATAAAACATAATAGCTGCCGTTTCCCGAAGCCCGAGTGGCAGCCCGGGGTGTAATGCAAAAATCGACTGGAAAACCGGCTTCGAAATTGAAAAAAATACATTAACATTCAGAGAACAGGAAATTTGAGTAACACTGAAAGGACGAGCACGCCCGTCTGCATCAGCTGACCAATTGTAAACAACAATACTCTTATACTGTTATTATCATTTTATGGAAATAATATATTGTTTAAGAGTGCTCATTATGAAAATTTTAACTAAATATTATAAAAAAACTTTGGCAAGCCATTTCCGGAACACATTTTTGTTAAAGAGAAATTTGTTGTGTAACAAAGTATCCTTACCGCCAGCATACCCGTTTACTAATTCCCGAATTCGAGCGATTTAACACGGCGCCATGACATGTGACGTTTTTACGTGACGTAGAAGGTGCGCAATACCGGCGCTCGGGAAACGATGCATATGCGCCTGTGTGCCCGCCCGGGCTGCAGTCGGGCTTCGGGAAACGCAGCTATTATCAACGCAAAGTGGGTTCTGGATAAATATTTATAGAAGTTTTTTTCCCTTTGTAAAAACATTGTTGCAATGTCAGTGTTTTTTTCTAATGGTTCTCTTTTTTTTCTTTTTTTTGTATCTATCCTATGCTATTCTGGATTTGAAAACAACTTAAATCTTCTAATTATCTATATGTCTTATTTACTAAAGAAGTGCTTGACTGGTGATCTTCATTTCCTACTCAATGATTTTTTGTTCTCTGCTCTTCGACAGATGGTATACATATTGCTATAAACTGTTGCTGCATTCATTCATTATTTATTAAATATAGCAATCAATGGAAATGCTCTGTCATATGCATAATTCTTTCTCTACTCTTCTTTCATAACTTTCTCTCAGTCACATCGAGCCCTAAGCATTCTTATGTCTATGAATTCATCCTTCTTTATTACTTCCAATGTGATGAGGTTAAAATCAGCAGCAAATGGCAAATACTAGAGGAGTGGCCATGGAATAACTGATCGCTGATTTTTCTCGTTGTTGCAAAAATGATACAAAAACTCTTTAATCAAACTATTCAACATAATCATCTTAACATATACATCTTCTTCTAAGTAAAACTCAAACCTCCTTTTGTCATAAATTTTAATTGTTTTTTGTCATTTTCCTCTTGATGTTTCTGGAGAAGATCACATTATCTCTCACTAAGTCCACCATTAAATGTTTAAATGTTTGGAGACAACTTTAGATCTGCTTCTCTACCGGAGTTGCTTGCCCTGAATGAAGGCTTATTTGTCTTTGTATGGAGTGTGTATTGCATATCTTGTTTTGTGATGTTGCTCCACTTATGCATTTGTGCTTGAAAAGTTGCAATCTAGAGCTTTCAAAATATAAACTCTCATGATCTTGCTGACTCTTTCCAATTTGCTTCTGACTAGCGAGGTGTTAATAAGGTCCCTTATACTATCATTATTGCAACAAGCACTTCTTTCGTAAACTCTCTTCCACGTGCTTCCTTTGAAGAAAACTCGCGCTACTAGCCCGCCCACATAATATAAGTTCTTTCCCGTCTATCTCTCAAATTTCACACATTACTGTAGCATTAAACTCTTTACATACAATTTCCTAGCAAGGTTTAAAATACTTTCTCTCATTCTAATTTTCAAATTTTTTTCTCGGTCACTAATTTAATTAAAAATTAATTGTTCCAAAACTTTTGTAGGAACTTTGTATTTCTTTAACTGTTTACATTACAATTTTGAAGAAGAATTTCCTTTTCAGAAAATAAAAATTAGCCAATATTTAAGGAAACATGGATTTTCACGTTTTTTTTGGGCTTCTCACAAAGAACGATTAGAATAAATGCGATAATCTAGCAAACTTAGCCTAATCCTGAAAGTTATATAATTTTTTAAATTATAAAACTTTAAAATCGCTTGAAGAAATTCAAAAACAGTTAAACCAAAGCAACAGAAAAATGTAGTATAAATATAAATAATTTTTATCAACAGAGATGTTATTGTTCAGTGAACTTACATATCGAAACTATCATAATTTATTAAAATACTGTATTAAAAAAATCAGACAACAAATCTGCCCAATATATATATATATATATATATATATATATATATATATATATATATATATAATATATAATATATATATATATATATATATATATATTATATAGTGATATATATATATATATATATATATATTAGAATATATATATATATATATATATTATATAATATATATATTATAATATAATATATATTATATATATTATATATAATATATAAGTATATATATATATTATATATATATATATATAAATATATATATAATATGATACTATATATATATATATAAATATATATATATAATATATATATATATATATATATATAATATATATATAATTAATTATATATATAATATATATATATATTATATATATATGTATAATATAAATATATATACTATGATATACATCCAGATAGGCTTTGAAGTGCGGGGGATTAAATTCCAGCAGGAAAACACAGAAGATGGAAGAGAATTCCACAGAACAGAAGAACATGGCTGGAAAGAAGGAAGACCGCAGCGAACTATCCACACAAACACGAAACGTGCGCAGACACAGCCACCCTTGTGCTACGAGACGTCGTATAGGTGGAGGTACGCGATGACAAGTTCCCTCGCAGCACCTGCCGCTGCGGTACTATAGAAAAGAGATAAGCCACCCAACATTTTTTTTTTTTTTAGTCCACGCCGCAGAGATGAGAGGGTCAAGTTTTAACTGGAATAGTCACGGAACAGTTTATTAGTCTTGGCCTTTGACTCGACCCGTCCAAAAAAGCCGGGTGAAACGCAGAGCCTCTCAGATATGGAGCAGTACTCCATACAAGGGCGGATGAGGCCCTTGTAAGGCTGAGCCAACTTATGATATGAATAGAGTTTAATCTTTAGGAAGTATTAAATAAAATTATCTACTAGACAAGTTCTAAAACAAGCCAATTCTCTCACATGTAAATTATTTATAATACAATTAGAAGGTACCCGCTAAGCAAAATTCCTGAAAAGACATACACAGTTTGATAAAAGATCAGCTCGCAGAGGTTATCCCTCAAAACGAAACATGCCACTGTTTTTTGCTTTGACTTATCTTATTGTATAAGCCAAGTAATATAAGTATATAAAATAACAATAATGATTCGATTATGTACAAACAGTATCTATTAATCATTTAATTTTAATTAAAATAACAAGTATTCACTTAATGTATAGTATTCGACATGGATTAATGATATTTCATTTAAATCAATTCGGATCTTTATTATCTATGTACATTTCTCAACACAGCCACAAGAAACACACAAAAACACGAACTTCTTAACAATAAGGAACTTCGCTCTGGTAAAAGTGGTTGAATTAACTTGGCTCGTCTCTTACTAGATTAAGATAATCCTCTTTTGTGTAACCATCTCGCGATATGAGATAATACCAGTTCAAAGTTGATAAGTTTTAAATGATCTTTCAGTAAATGTGAATCATATAACTAAGTGTTTAGGTCCCTCTAAACTAATACCGGTAAATTTTATAGGATAAGAATCCTTTGTATCAACACGAGCCGGCACTTCAGGCCCACGGAATAGACACTCTAATCTAAATATAATCAGAGTTATATCAGCACAAGAAGAGATAAGTACACTACACGATAAGATTAAGATTTAATTGAAGAATAGACTATTATCAAAACTAAATAATGGTCAAGAATCACGTCCTTGATCAAAGTTGAGAGAGAAATGAATTAATGCATTGAGAGAGTGAACGGAGTACATCGACATTGTCGTGTTATCGATCTTCGTATCTGGAATTATGACACAGAAGTAGCATAGATTTAATTTTTCGCATTTGTTGTAGTAGTCGAAAAAACATGTTTTGATTCTAGCACACTATGAATTCGTGTAATAATATAAGATTAAATATATGTGGACCATAACCTAGGTATTATAATAGATCACAAGAAACATATTTGTAATACCGTTTGGCTTGTAAAGCGGTGCACAAGTTCTTCTGATGTAAGAAAAAAGTTTCACTATTTCACTAAGTAGTACATCAATCACTAGTACCCTTAAACATACTCTACAAAAACTTTGGATTCAATGGAATTTCCAAAAGATCCCCGGAGATAGTGCAGTACTATGATGGAAAAGAAAAGGAAAGCTCGCGACGAATCAATAACATGGCTCGATCATTGACGCGGATTTCTAAGAGCAAAAATGACACTCACAACGTATTTAAAGTGACAGAACAAAGGTGGATATGAGGGAGAGATCTCAGACCCAAAATAGAGAGAGAGACTTGACGAGAGTTGCAAGGAGAGCTCAAAGGCCCATGAACAGCGGGCTCATATGCCAAGCTATTGGACACTTCGTATTTACACACGCCCCACCACGACATTATGAATAACTGCCCAACCCAGCTAGTGTTCCTACGGCGTCGCGAGAACCAGTAAAAAATTCCCAGCTCAGATTATGCGGTACTACCATCGCTATGACTGTACCAAGAAGTAGTTGAGCTCACGAGCCATACAGCGGTTAAAGTCCACCTATCTCGGTCAAGATCTGCGAGTAGAAAGAATTTGAATTGAAGAGATTCCAGTATAGCGATCGTGAACCACACACCGCACCGCCAGGTGAGAAGGGTTTCAAAGATCTTAGATAGAACCCAAGTGAGAGCTATAGGGCGATAGTTAAGAAGGATCAGAGCGGGCTACCTTTTTTTTGAATCGATCTGGTAATAAATGTGCGAATGTTATCTCAAGACATCTGCACGGAAAAACGCTTATTGTTAGTTACAGAAGACATAGCGAAGCACACCACCATTAGAATTTGAAAATACCGTACAGGCGGTCGTTCAGACACGGTATAGAGCAAACCTACCCCTTCACAACGTCTGCGGATACCTGAACCACATAGTCTTTCGACGGGCCACCCGCTTTCACATACCACGACATGCTTAGATTATACCATGGAGTCCCGTATGCCTAACTGCGAAATCGAATGTCCACTATTGCAGACACAGACCTCAAGAAGAATGGACATCCTATAGAGAGACACGGGATTTAAGAGAACTCCAAACACTGTAGTAAGTTCGCAGAATGTCGTTCAAGGTAGATTGAGCATATCTAGAGAAAATGCAGGAAAGGCCGAAATGAGGAGCGCTCCATGGAGCCTTTTACTATGTCCCAGAGATGGAAAAAACCAGGGTGCAAGCTTGATATAGAACGAACAAATAATGCAGCACAGAAAATCAATCAGAGCAGATAAAAGACGTGAGAAAAGAACTAGACACTATACAGCCACGGAGTAATGTTTAGAGATGTTTTTGAGACAGAAGAAGGACTCCAGCACAAGCCACTTTGTCCATGTACGAGAGGAACAGCAAAGGAGAACGTTAGTGGTAGCACTAATGTATACAGGATTTTGATCGAGCAACGCGTACGCGTTCAGGGTGCAATCGATTAAACAAGAAGAGTACCCCATGCTCAACAGATGAAATTATCTAGCCAGAATGATGTCCTAGAACATTTAGCTTAAGTAGTGACTAGTGAGAACGAGAATTTTATTCCGGTACTTCCCGATAGCGCTGTCTCTACGGTCGGCTCGAAAATAATGGCTCTGAGAGGACAACAAAGCACAAGACTAAAACCATGACTCAGGAGGCAGAAAAAGTAGTTTAGGTACACGAATGAACGCGAATGAAACAGCGTGCTCGATGTCCATCAGAGTTCTGAGATACGAGGCTCCCACTCGTAATATCAAGCCAGCCAGTCGAGAGAGCGCTCAACAACAGAGAGACCAAAAATTAGATCAGGGTTCGTATATACCAAAAATTGGTACAATACGATATCATGATGAATACCTAGGCAGCAGGCGATCAAGAGATGCCAAACCGAAGGTGGGAAAAACTTGAGAGGATAGCATGGGGATGGACTGTCTGTGAGGGGTCAGAGAAAGTAATATAAAATTAAGAGAAAGCTATAGATTGGATTGGGATCAAGATTAACCTATGAGAATAGAGCTTAAAAGTGGATCTACTTGTTGAAGAGAGAAGGGACTAGTGAGTGAAACAAGATAGGGATCAAGGTTGAATGTTACAAAAGATGATTAAGTTAGAACGATCTCTGAGAATTGTATGATAGTAGTGGTTCTATTTTAAATTAGTTATTGCTCCAGATCGTTGACAAAATGCTTAAATCTGGAATTTATTCGGCCTCTTCTACCCATCAAAATAAAATAATCCGGTTATAGAGAGTAGGGACCCCAGCACCAAGCTCTTATGATTAGTATAGGTTCACCACTGAAATCCGACATAAAAACTAAGAGACCTCAGAATTTTGCGATTGAGTTAAGAGTATAACATTCTCGTGAGATGTAAAGAGGTAGTAAGATATTCAATAGCATAAGCGTGAACATATGCATAGTTTTCTGTTAGTTAGTAGCCTGCAAATACCGTAAGTAAATATATGTTCTTTATAAGCAGAGATTTCAATCAAGATTTTTAATTATAGTATTTTAAAGTTATAGTTATAGAAGAAGAATATATCTCCACGAACCAAGTATTAACCCCAGTAAAATAAATTTTACGCAACATGTCGTAAAATTATAATGAAGTTAGTTATTATGTAGATACGAGACGGTTATACTATTGAAAGAGTTTTAAGGAAATAAATTGTTAGAACAATGATTTGTTATTGAGATGCATAAGTATAATTAGTGGTTAATTAAAAACCAATAAAATTATACGGAAGATTCTCCACCCTTTAGACGGAAATATGAAATAAGTTTAATAGGGCTTGGGATATATTAAACAAGTTAAAGGATGAATTCCTACCATCTGGCCCGTGGGTCTCAGACAGAAGCAAAAGGTTAGGGCTAGAGTTAGAGAGGTGGTGTTCCACGGATGCAGAATTAGATTGCAAGCCACGATGTTAGTAAAGTCGACAGGTAAGCCCGTGCCTGTCAAATCCTGTTATCCTACATGCACACACACTCACCAAAAACAAATAACAGACAAAAAACAAAGAGAGCGAAAAAAAAACAAAAATCGTGAAATCAGTTAAAATTGTAATTACACACTAAAACCTATATATTAAATGACCACGAACTAATGAGATAGTGATTGAAGAAAAAATACGTAAAATCGGAATTTATATTAAAAATGTAAAATATGAAAAAATCTAAAGTTAAAAAACACTAACACTCTCATACACCCTTATACATTCACTAAAAAAAAAAAAGAAAGTAAAAATAAAAAGATGTAAAATGTTAAAAATAATTAAAGTTAAAAAAACAATAAGCAAAGCAATATTCCCCTACAAGTTCACAAATAAAAAAGGAAAAAAACAAAGCAGCAAAAGTAAAATTAAGCTCAATATTAACCACTATATTAATAATATATATATATATATGTATATATATATATATATGTATATATATATATATTATATATATATATATATATATATATATAATAATATATATATACTATATATAATTATATATATATATAATATATATTTGTAGGTATGTATTAGTAAAGGATTATAGGGGCGTATATGTGAGTATATGTTGTGTTATTAGTGTTACTGTAAGTAACGTGTTGTGACTGTAGTTAGATTACTGTAGTTGATATAAGTAATAATGATATATTGTATATAATATAAATTCACTGTGTGAGTATATAAATAAGTATATAATCTATTTGTATAATATTATTGTTTAGATAAGTAACAGAATGCTAATCCACCGCAATGTAAATTCTGTTTTAGGAAATTCATTTTTGTTTTCATTAAAATGTTAGTTTATAATAATAACAAACATAATAAGGAAGATGAGAGTGACCGAAACTGGTGTTGAGTCCTCCTGATAATATAAATATAATATAAAGATATAAAAGTATAATAATAGTAAAAAAAAAAATAATAAAGAATAAAATAAAATATAATTAAACATAATAAAATAATTATTTAAATGTATTTAAAAATAATAAATATAAATTAATAACTTAAAAAGAAATAAAAAAAATAGCTTATATAATATAAATCAAAAGAAATAATATAAAAGAGAAATAAGAGATAATAAGAATAAATATAATAATAAATAAAAGTAGTAAAATAATAAATAAAAAATTAAAATAGTAAGTATATATAAACTAATATCAGTTATAATTGAGATGTAAATAAATGGTAAATTATTAAAGAATGATTAAAGCTAGATAATAAACTAAAGTTAATATGTAATATATATAATATATATAAACAGTTAATACAATGAAAAAGTATCTATAGACGTCAATCTCAGAAGCAGAATATTATAATATCAGGTGAACTAAATAATCATTTTATAAACAAGTGATATATAGTAAGATAATAGTTATTTTTTAAAATAATATTAAAAAACTAGTAATAGTCACTCACAGTTATAACTATAAAAAATATACATTACTTAACCCTAGCGTGTTATAGGAACACCTCTTATTCTTATATATGATTACTGCTCACTTATAAAGTATGTTAATATATTGAGTTAAAGCAGTATAAAGTACAGATAGTTATAAATCAGTATTTAAAGCATGATAAGTTAAATACAGTAATTATAAGCTAAGAAGTTTAAACATATAAGCTATAATGTTTAAAGACAGTAAAGACTAAAAATTAACGCAGTTAACAGTATATAAAAGAAAACATTTAACTTCCCCTATGTTTAGCTCTATCATAATTATATATACGATATATACGGCTTTTAAGAATGATATAATTAAAGTTGATTAATAAGCAGAAAGTAGATGAGAAAGTTATTATTAATACAGTAAATAAGTCAGAAAGTGATTAATAGCTCATAAGAAACTCACAGTATATTATTATTATTTATAACAATAACATAGAAGTATTTCAACATTTTTATATAAAACTATAAGTTAAAATAAAAAGTATATCGATATTATTCTACACTATATTACTATACTCACTACCTATAGTTACATAATACGTAACACTTATGTTTTAATATATTTTCTGCTTTAAAAGTTATGTAATGTAATGATTATTTATTTTGTTAATAATATTTTGCTATATACAATTGATAGGAAATAAAATGATATTATATATATATATTTACTATAACTTTAACTTAATAAACAATTTTATAAAAAATTTAAAAAAAAATATTAAGTGATAAAAAGTATTAATAAAATAAATGTATATATAATATATATATGTGTATAATTATAATATAATCAATAGTCTGATATATTACAGTTAATTAATGATTCGCGAAATAATGATATTTATAAATAATGTTTATAAGTATAAATAAAATGTAAATTGAACTCTATAGTATATTTATTGAGAGACTCTATATTAGTGTAATGTCATGAATACTTAATATGATATATAATTGAGTAAATATTATATATATTATATTTATATATATATTACTATATATTATAATATTGGCATCTCCGCAAGTAGAATAAGCGCCTGCGGTACCGCACGCGACTATATAGCTAGTTAGTATATATGACTCATGAGTAATAATTGGCGCATATACCTGACTGGCTATATGCTAGCGGTATAGCGTGTATACCATAAACCTCACTGACAGTATTGCGCCTGGCGCTTTCGCGGCGGGCGAACGCGGCGGTCGCACTGTCAGTATCAGGTATACGTGTATACTCCTACGAGGGCGCATGCGGCGCCCTGGTTGGTAGTTATGAACTAGGGAAGGCATATATTAAGCTGTTCTGGAGTTAGTATATAGTATTAAGATTGAACCATATCTCAAATAGGATCATAACATAAGATATATCAATACAATATAGACGTTCTCACAATAGTAATGACAATTCAAAGAGTCATCAAATATGAACCTTTCAAAATGAGAATCAATAGTTGATATAGCATAATAGCTCAGATATCGTCATCATAAATACTATTATAGCATTATATTTATATATACTATACAAATATTAGGTCTTACATAAAGTTGAGCACTCAAAAATATCGTGGATGTAAGTGATAGTAGTATAGCTGTATTATGATAATGATGGATAATGTGTAGTTATTTGGTTTAATGTTAAGTGTTCTATTAGTTATTATATAGATATCATATAATATTATTGAAAACACTAGCAATAAAATACCTTTGTTATAGTTCATTGAATTGTGTATAAGTTCATATGTAAATAATTATATATATAATATATATAAATATATATATATATTATAAGTAAATATATTTATAATTATATATATTAATATATATATAGGCTTATTGTGTAGAAAAATACTACCTTATAGTAGAAAGCCTACAATTGATATAACCATCATCTCTCTTTAACCTAGCAGACACCCATTAGGCTATTCCGGGGCTCAGGAAGCTAGAAATGCTGAAAAAGGGCACTCATTGGCACATGGCACTCACTTGGACTATGTGGCACTCACTTGGCACGCATGGCACTCACTTCACTCATGCATCATTGGCATCACTGCACTTCACCTGGCATCACTCATCAAGGAATACTCATAGACACTAATAGAACATCATAGATATCTTACGTGATTGAACCTCAGCCATCATTAGGCGGGTCAAAATTGCCAGGTTATATGGCAAGTTCATCCAAATTTCAGGTCAACAAGGTTAAACATCAAAAAAATAGGTAAGCCCAAAGGAGACAAAAAGATTACGGGTCAAATTTACCCATAGAATTGGCAAGTTAAGCAAAATACATGGCAAACAAGAAAGACACAAATAGGGCTTAAGCCCTAAGAAGATCAAATACCGTGGGTCAATTTGACCATGGTATATGGCAGTTAAAAACGAATATCAGGGCAACAGGAAGACAGTTGCAAAAAAAAAAGAGGCTAGCCGAAGAGCCCAAAAATACGTGGGCCAAATGACCCAGTGATACAAGGGGGTGGAAAATTTCCGTGTGAAAAAATACCCATATGAAGACCAAAACATTATCACGTTGAGGGATAAAATGTACCAGAATATAATAATAGTAGTATGTATCAGAAAATTTATATAGGTGCAATATTTTACCATGGACCTAATATAAAGTAGCAAAATTACCGTGATTGGATAATTGTAACCCTATTGAGATTCTAGCAGTATGTATCATAAAGGTTAAAAGACTCATCAAAATAGGCTATACCCCTAAGGAATATCAATAAATAATTTACCTTAGTAGCAAATAATGTATCCACGGTTCGAAAAATTTAGGGGCGTTAAAATATATATATACGAGTTTATATTTAATTAAAGAATATCACTAAACGTATGTCTTACGCATACTAGTTTTCTACCCGTTCAAAATAATTATAATAGGGCAATACTAAAAATAATTTAGGTAGGTAATACGATACAACGGTGCTGACGCTAATATCTCAGTTTAGGCGCACTCTTCTTTTCATAATGCTATAAAATAAATTAGTATTGCCTCAAATATTAGGTTGCCAACATAAATTAGGAGTGATTCGCCTACAGAAAAATATACGTTAGTGCACAATATAATAACCTCAATGGAAGACCAAAGAGGTATTTGTCATATAATAATAGGTAACTATAAGGGTAATATTTATTCAATGACTACATAATAATAATAGTCACAATAGTCATAGGAAATATTGGCTCAAATAAAGTCTCAATATTCATAAATCACCAATAATATAAGTGAGCTACAAATAAGTGAGCAAGTGCAATTAGTGATAAATATGTAGGCGTCAATAAAAAAAGGTTCAAAGGAAATATATGGAACTAATATCCGTTTTAGGATATTTATTTTTATTGAACCTAAACACTATATATTAGTAGTGATGCTCATAAAATTATGAGCCTGCCCTTGATCTATAATATATATATAAACTATATTATATATTATATATAATAATATTAATAATATAATTATATTAATATAATATTAATAAATATATATATAATATTATATTATTTATTAATTATTATATATATATTATTATTATAAAAATATATATATTATATATATAAGTATATATTATGTATTAAATATAAATAAATTAACATTAGATATATATATATTTGATTAGTATTATTAATATATATATAAATATATAATATATATATATAAATATCTTATATAAATAGTACCCTACATTATTAAAGTGCTAAATATAAATTACTACATACTATTATATATATATATATAATAATTAATTTATAATTATAATATATGATATATAATTTATATATAATTTATAATATTATATATCGTTAATATAGAAGGTAATATAAATAATAAGTATATATATAATATAATATTATATATCTAATTATTATAAATATTAAATATTATGATTAATATATATATTATATATATATATATATATTATATATATTAATTAAATATAAATAATATTATATTATATATATAATTATATTTATATATATAATAATTATATTATATATAATATATTCATATATATAATATATTATTATATATAATAATATAATATATTATATAATATATATTATTATTATTATAAATTAGAATTATTAATATATATATATATTTATATATATATAATAATATATATATATATATAATATATATTATATATATATAATAATATAATATATAATATATATAGTATAGTTATACTAAAAATAATATAAATTTTATACTATTTGTGGTTATCTTTCCACTACTGAGAAGTACAATATTATAATAATCTCACTCACGGAATGTTAATTATTATAAAACATATACTTATATATTCAGTTTAGTCTATATTATATTGTATTAATTTTTAATATATACGATTTGTTATTTATCTAATAATATTTTTTAAATTTTAAATAATACTTATATATATATATATTAATATAATATATTATAGATATATATATTATATATATTATATATAATATATTATAATATTATATAATATTTAATATATATAATATATATATATAATATATAATTAATATATTATATATAAATAATATTAATATTAATATATATATATAATCATATTATATTATATAATTATTATATATTATCATATATATATATAATATAATAATAAAAATATATTAATTATATATTATTAACTTCTTTTTTATTTATAAATAACAGCATGTTTTCATTATCTATACTTATTAATATTATATAGTAAACTTTACTTCTAATAGTCTCATTATAATAATATCTCTCTTTCTCACTCCCTATATATATAAATATTTCACTTTAAGTCTTTTATATTATATTTTATTAATTATACTTATATAATATTATTATTATTATATATCTTTTATTATTAAAAGCAGTATATAACAACCTTATCATAATTATATATTATTATGAAAATTATTTAGTATATATAATATTTAATATATATAATTAATTATTATAATTTATTTTAGTCTTTATATATAATTGCTATATATAGTAAATTAGAGTGCCATGATAGCTAACCTATAGTTAGTATTATGAAAATAGCCTAGAATCCAAATACATACCTACTAGGAAATCATCAGGTAAATCAAGTCGCTAGTTTTGATTCATATCATTAATATATATATTGTATGCGTTATTTTTAAACGCTACGTATTTTTTATTCATAATATTTTTTTGGTAAAATTATATGTATATTATTTTTTTTCCATTTTTTTTTCATTATTATAAATAGAAAAAATAAAAAATAATTAATTGAATAAATAATAGTAAAGATGACAACAATTAATAGTTATTAATTAAATATATATATATTATATATAGTATATTAGAAATGTTATAATAATAATAAAAAAAAATCTTATTACATAGAATTATAATTATAATAATAATTAATATCTATATAATATTACTATATTTATTATATATTTATAATATATATTATATCAATCAATATAAGGCCACGAGGATCCACTGAATCAGCCCTGTTATGAAATCACTACCTTACTACTGTATAGCTATTATTTCTATATTTATATGGTATATATATACATACATAAAATTTGTTGGCTCATATAGTTACTAAGTAGCTTGAGCTTAGATATACTGTAGTTATACTACCGGGCGCCCCCCTTAATGAAAATTATCTCATAAACCTTACAAAACATGATCTTTCTTGTAAATTCGGGGCCAGTCCACTGTGTATCAGTATTTTCATGTAAATAATGAACAGTTTCATGACTAATTTTACTAGTTTGCAAACATGGTGATATTTTTGATTACTTATACGCACTTGACGGCTATTGACTACTATTGTATGGTATACTTATATTATTAATATCATTTGTTAATATAACATATTAATAGTAGTTTATATATTTATATGTTATTGACTATGTATATATTCTTCTCGAAATAATGGTTATATACCACCTTAATGACCTACAAGTGCACGTAGCACTTAAAAATCAATCCACGAGGAAACTCCTGGTCACAGTAATTCAAAAATAACTTTCATTTCTTTGTTCAAAAAAATTGTAGTTGTATTTTTTGAGGCATCATATATCATAATGGCTTTACTATCAGTACCATCTCACGTATAGTTAGGTAAGCTGGCTCATAGGTTACGGTAGTATACATTTCGTATACACCTAAACTCATATGAAATTTTAGGTGTTCATCTTATATTTAATTATGTTATATCGGTCTGTAGTAATTACTATCGAAAATTATATATATGTTCAGAAGTTCAAGTGAAGAAAATAAAATAAATATATGGATATATATATATATACTATATATATATATATAATATATTATATTATATATATATATATTATATATATATATATTATATATATTAAATAAATATATTAATTTCTTATATAATGTTTATAATTATTATCAAAATTATACTCACGTTTTGACATTACCTAAACGTTTAATCTCAAGAATATCACAGTATAAATCAATATATACACTAAACTATACCCCCCATCACTTATCTATTTCTATCTTATTGAATCTTATCGATTCAAGTCATATTGTATATACAATATATAACACAAATTTATGATTTATAAATGTTATAATTAAAATTATAATCGATTTTTACATTACCCAAAGCAGTATAATCTCACTAATAAAATACTAAGTATAAAATCTAATATACAACCATTACCAACCATACCCTCATTTATGATCGATGTCAAAATTTGAATACGTGGTATTATACTGTATATATATATTGATCTAATATTTAGATCTATTGATTCAAAGTCATATTATATTTTTTACTAAAAATGTCATGTTATACATACCCTAATCAGTAAATCATATATATAATATACTCAGTATCAAAACACCTCAACCACTACCTCTGTACAACATGATATTTTGTATATCAATTGATATATTAAATCAAGAAATGTCAAATGTCGTAATTTCAGTTTTAAAAATTAAAATAGTATAATCAGTTAAATATCTCAATTAAATATCATAACTATAATATACACCCACACAATCACCTATACACCATAATGGACCTATTTGATATACCTATATTGATTATTATTTCATAAGTCCATATTTTTGTAATATAACATACACAAAAAATAACATTTTATTTAAATTTCATTTTGTTTATTATATTTTACTTATAAACATTTTTATTTTAATATATATTTACACCTCAATTATTATACGTTTTACGTTTATATATTAATATAAGTCAATTAATAAAATATTTGAATTTTAGATACTTGCCATCATCCGGATGAAGGGTAATTAATAATCAGGTTCTCTGCACTACTATCAACCTCTATAGTATCTGATTTCACCCTCATAATCTATATATATTGATCATCACTCTAGATCTATGATATAATTATACATACATAAATATTATATAAGTATTCAATATATATAATAAACATAACATAAAAACAAGTCTTTGAATAAAATATATCATACTGATATATATGCTTAAGTAACAAAGTTTTCACTTAAAAGCTACATAGATTTTCAATTATGAACTAAGTATAAATACATAAATAGTATACAAACTTAACAAACCTAACACTATACTCAAACCCAATAATACGGCTAAATAATATTAATCACTAAAAGTTCCAACATATTTAAACAAACAAGTAAATAGTAAAAAGATAAACATTAGAGCGGTACAATAAAAACGATAACCATTCATACACTACTTGTCAAGCATATCTCTAACTCTCACATGTTTAATTTTACATTAAACAATTTATATATAGTATATATATATATTAATATATATATATCTATACTCATATATATACGTAATTATTTCAAACAATCATTACTTAATATATTTACTACATAAGATATTGTAAACTGGTATATAAATATCAATAATCAATTATATATATAAACGTTTATCTTTCATGCAAAGTCTAAATACTAAGGAACTAATAATACATACTTATAAACATAACTCACAAAATACCTAAGAACAATTAAATAACAGCTATACTCATATTAGTAGTAGTAAGAGGTGAGGAGAAAACTATTTAAATATATATATTGATCTATTAATTCATACTCGCTTTTTGTGAAGTATATCATTATTTATGGATTAAACATTAAACATAATAAACAAGTTCTTATATACTATAATTAATAATACGGAATATATGCAACGTATATACTAAGGTTCACATTATAAAATATAACATAGTATATCACTATACATTGAAGTAAAGATATAATGTTACAACGAAAACCTAACAAACTCTACGTCTCAGTAATAAATTACATTAATACATAATATCACTAAACTTAAACACCAGTATTATAAAGTTTATACCTTAATCAATATTGTATACAAAACGTAAACCTTTCATTTTATTTATCGCAATCTTACATATAATTAATCTGAGTATATAATATATTAACTAATTAGTCACTAAGTTAATATTAAACAAAAATTTGCATACCTTGTTATATAATAATCATAGACTAAACGAATAATAGTACAATACATAACCTCACTCACAGTTTTTAACCAAATAATTATAACTAAAATATATATATTAATATTATTCACATAATAATATAAACATAAAAATAAGTTTATCTTATTGAAATATATAATATCATAGTAAGTATGAATAGCTTATTACTGATATTTTAAAGCATGTATAAATCAGTATAACACCATTCACCCCCTCCCCTCCTTATACCACCTCCATGATCTATAATTGATATCTTATTAGTATTCGTATCATTATTTCGAGTGATATATTATTCATTTTGGTATATAATATACTTTATGTTTATTTTATATTTTTTTTATTTTTTATTATATTTAACATATAACACAAAAATTAAGTTACCTTTTATAACTTCAAACTCACGTAAATATAATACTTAACGCAATAATACAAGTTATTAACATACTAAAAAAAGTACATCTAGCAATATTCGGTACTAATATATATACCAATTGCTTGTTTATTTATTTTAAATATTAATGAGATTAGTTAAATCTTGAAGTAATGTTAATTTGATCATTTTGTTAGTTTTGAGTTTTATTTTATGTTGATTAACTGTAACTTTAAGTTGACTACAAAATAAATAATTATTACAAATAACTTAATATTAATAACTGAACATCTTATTATTAACACTTATAAACATATTAGCAAAATTATTATATAATAACTGGACACTCTAATATAAGCTTAGCTGTAGAAAGTTGAACCAGTAAATACTTTATTCCGTAAAGCCTAGATTTATGGTATCAGATTTAATATTTGGCATTAATATTTTCTAAATATATATTAAATGATTATCTATATAATCCATATATTCGAAGTAAAACCAATTATAATATATGTTATAATAATTTATTTTATATCAGGTATTAATAATTTATCCAAGCCCGAAAATAAAAACCTCCATCCTATTTAGGGCTTCTTTTTTATTCTACCTAAAGGTAATTACCCTTTCTTTTATTAATAATTAATATTATATATAATATTATATATATATAATATATATATATTAATAATATAATTAAAATATATTAATATATATATATATATATAATAATATATATTAATATTTATTAATATATATATATATAAATTAATATATATAATAATATCCTATTATAATATATTGAATAAATATATATTATATATATATATAATATATATATTTTTATATATATAATATAATATTATTATATATAGTATATATATATATATATAATATTATATATTAATATATATATATATAATATATATATTATAATATAATATAATATATATATATATTATTAATATATTATTATATATTATAATATAATATATATTAATATTAGTATATATATTAATATATATTATATAATAATATTTAAATTATATATATATTATATATATTAAATAATAATTATATTACATTATATATATATGAATAATTAAAACCCTTCGTTGCTATTTATAGGAATACTTAATATTTATTTTATATTTAAAACTACTTAAAAACTATATTTATAAAAAAGTTAAATAACAATCTTAATATACAATAGATAATAGCTTCGTCATTGTTTGCCATGACCCTTCTTCGAGCTAAGTATAAATTATATTAAACAAGGCGAAAATACTAATTTATACTTAAATCTATCATATGTAATAATAAACTGTTTAATGTGCTGCAGGACGTTGGTTGTCCAAGATGTCACGTATTTTGTAGAAAGGTTCTGAACTTTTCATGATGTATGTACAGCATAATAATAGTGAATATCTATTTTTAATCAATTAGATTCACTTCAAATAGCCAGCTGGTTGAAATTTGGGAAATTGTATATGCAGAATTGTGATTTTGCAAATTTCTGTATTTTGAATTGCAATATATATATTTATTATATATATATATAATATACGATATATATTAATGATGGACATGTTATTAATTAATGTTTATGATATATGTGGTTGTTGTTAAGTCTTATATGGTTAATGTTAAAGCAGAGTTTATCAATTATGTGTCTTTTTAGTATCTATATATAAGTTATTAATGCTTAATATTATATATTTTCTTTTACGTTTTATGAAATCCTATATTGAGTGTATCTATCACCGTAATAATATTTGATTTTATTACAGTCATTGTCATGGGATATTTAGATATAACGTTGAAGGGTCGTTTATTTTGATGTTCGGGCTGGTATTTAGTGATAACATATTATTATAATAAATTATTTATGAAAGGATGTATTATAGTTGTAAGTGTAGTGGTAGTAATTTTTTATGGATGGTTAGTTTATGTTTGGTTAAATGTGATAGATACGATATTATTTTTAGGGGTTTTTTTATTTTAGGTGCTTATGTCTTAGTTATTTATTTACGATCGTAATAGATAAAATTTGTTTTTTGCTATATTGTATGTAGAATGTGAATTGTATTATATTAATGAGGGTTTAATATAATTTAAGTGATAATAATGTAGGAAAATGGGTTTCTAGAAAATTCTTATCCTTCCTAAGGCTTACTTTTAGTGTTTAACTTAGGTTTTAGATATTTGGATAATAGTAGTGTGTTTTCCTGCAGGTTAAATTGCGTGTATTCCTGAGTAACCATAGCAATAACACTAGGATTTACTTATAATAGCAACATTTTCACATAAAATATAATATATATTATAACTGATTATAAAATTAATATATATTTCATTTCATAAATCAATAATAATGGTTTCTGTTCTAAATACAATATGTCTTCTTAAGTGTCAGATTCTTGTATTGACTATAGATACAATATTATATATTTACTTTCTTTATACTAGCATCATACCGATAGTCCGTTCTACTTGGTTCACTAATAAAACATTTATAATACTATATAACTACACGTATACCGTCCTATGACATCTAAATCACGCGATTCTAACATTAAATTTCAAAATTCGTCACTATATACTCCTATCTATTTATAATTCGTTATTCACAAAAAATGTATTTCTACAATGGGATAACTATTATATTACTATACACTATATCAGTATTTATATTATATACTTTTTATTATTATCGCCTTATATTCATTTATTTCTCATTTCTATTTCATTGCTCAATTAAAATATTATCGCTGATTTTCACCAAATTATTTATACCAGATTTTTATTAGTATTAATCATTATTACGTGATAGTTTTATATATGAGTGGAGTATATTAATATATGGCACCTTAAATCTAAACCTTGATTACTGTCTCATATATAATTATATCATTAATAATTATATATAATATATATTATACGATAATATATATATATATATATATATATATATTTATTATTATTTTTATATTATATATATATATATATATATAAATATAGTATAATATTATATAATTAATATTAATATATATCATATATATATATATATATTAATATAATATATATATTTATAATACTTAATATAGTATAAAATATTAATATACTATATATATATATATATATTTATAATTATATATATTATTATTATTATACTAAATGTCATATATAATATATATATATATATATATATAATAATATATTATAATAGCTTATTGATTGTATATGGAGCTGTACTTTTATTGGATTATAGCTTATACTCGCGTCATATAAAATACAACCAACATGGTACTAACCGAAACTTCTGTGTTGTTACTAGGTTATCAGGGATTCAAGGATAAGTGGACCATCACTTAGGTGTAAGTGTTTTACAATTCATATAGGTTTATTTTCTACCACATATGCAACCCTTTAAAGGCGTTAATGGACAGGGTTTATTGTATCTTATGTAAGTATCATACATAAATTAATATTTATAAAATACTTATACAACGTAGCGATCAGTTGTCTCACTCGGAAGGAGCAACATTGCATGTAACTAAATCATTAAGATTAAATCACACATTCCAATATATATGTCATATATCTATACAGGAAAATATAAAACATTTATCATTAAACTTAACGAGACTTTTCTAACAAGGAAATTAACAAGTACATGTAAGCTTATTTGAAATATTATAAATGTTAGTTTAAATAAATGTTTGAAAAATTGTAATATTAAATGATCTCAGTTTATATGTAAGTATTAGATATACGAAGCTCTAGCGCTCGCGATGAAGTGAGTACTAAAGTTTCACAAAACTCATAATATTTTATCTATTATACTAAAAGATATAACCCTATAAGGTAAGCTAACAAATAGTAATAGATGAAAGTATAGGAGTTTTTTCGGTACCTACCGAGGAGACTAGGGGATAGAGTCACTCACTCACTACCCTCTCGTCCCACCGTCTCGGTATCGATACCCCTAAAAGAAATTAAAAAAAAAATAACATTTTCTCCTAATCAGAGTATAATAAAAAAAACAAATATTGGGGTTAAACTTATTATAACCTATTCTGGTTCCCAAGAAAGGACTTAAGAGTGTCTCGGAGTTCTCTGACTTAGATTAATATATATTATTAGATAATAAATATATTAAGGTGTTTATTAATAAAATATATATAGAATAAAATAAGTTTTATTTTTATGATTATCGATAGAAATATGCTTGTCATGAATATAATCTTAATAATTTATTATTATATTTTCCTTATATATATGTCCGTTATAGTTTTTATAGTATCAATTAGCATCTGTTTGCTCCTTCGACGGTATTGATACTGCATTATATATATTTATATATATAATACAATTTATATTATATATATAAATATTATATTATAATAATATATATATATAAATTTAATATATATTATTATATATTATATATATATATACTATATAGGTATATAATAATATATATCAGTGGCGAGGAGTGGCATTTTCCAGCAGTCATCGCTTACAGTTCCCAGTTCTCCACTTACGTTATCATTAATATAATATATATAAATGGCAAATTAGTAGTAAAACTGACAGTGATTACGAAATTGAAATTATAAGACAAATAAGTGACAGGCGTACCTAATTGTTAAACTAACCTTAAATACATAATGTTTACATACTCATAATATAATTTTTCTATTATATAATTAATAATACCAAGTATTGATATCATAGGATAACTAAGTGAGGTACTGGTTAAGTTTAAGCTATTTTCTTGGTGAGATAGTAGGTATTACTATATTATATAAAATCTCATCATATGTACACTACTAAGTAAACTTATCTACAACTCCTATAATATAATATAGTATATATAATATATATATATTAGCTTATTAATATATAATTATAATATATATATAATATATTTTATATATATATTATAATAATATTATATTTATATTATATATATATAATTTTTTAATATATATATATTATATATATATTTATATATTAATATATATATATATATATATATATATAATATTATAGTTATATATATATATAATGATATTTATATCTCACCGTGGCCCGAAAGGCAGTTTATAGTACAAATTATTTCCAGTCACCTCACGTCTATATCCTACGACAGATTTATATCCAATAAATACCATAGATACCATTAATAATAATAATAATAAAAAATATATAATATAATAAATTAAATTAATAATTTAATAATAATAAATAATAAATAATTTATAATAATTAATTTATAATAATAAAATAATAATAATAATAATAATAATAATAATAATAAATTCAATAAGTGAATAATAATCAATAATAATAAATATTATAATAATAATAATATATATAATAATGAGAATAATAATTAATAATAATAATAAAATATAATTATAGGACCCCTAACAAGACGTTTCCTATATAAATATTTACATTTATTTTTATTTCAAAGAAACTGTTAGATTTTTTGTCATATTTTTTAAATTGTTAAGCATTTTTTCATACATATAATAATATTTAAATACTTATAAAGTGTATATATATTATAGCTAATAGAAATTAAGGAACTTATAACTTTAATAAAATCTTTCAAAATAGTAAAATATTTATACTTTGTATTATCACTTAATTGATTCTAATAATTAATTTTTAATGAATTATAATATCTTTATAATAATTTATTAATATTTTTCGAGTCCGAAGTTAAGGACTGATTTTTAATAGTTAGGTAATATGTATTTTAATACGAAAGTTTTTCAATAAGTAATACTTCACCACAATAATGAAACTAGGCGCTTTTGCTGAAAGAATGCTTTCTTTTATCAAGATGGTTCTTTTTCTTTTAATTTAGTTTGAGCTATATACTTAGAGTGTGTATTCTCTTGTGTCCTGTTTGCTTATTAATTAATTATGTAAGTAACAATTTATTTGTGCTTCGCAATGTGATTATTATGTCCTAAGAGTATGGTTGAAAACAATTTTTTGCGATTGATAGAATTTAGTATATAATTCAATAATAATGTGCTCCTGTCCTAGAGTTAGAATAAAACGTGCACAAATTTACCATTGTATCTACTATCGTGGCAACAATTTTCTCATTATCTTCATTCAAGTTGAACTTCTTCACATCACCTAATGTCTTATAACCAACTTTATCCGCCTATGTTTCAACATCATTGTTGCTATCTACACTTTGCAATATCTCTCATATGTTTCTAAGTCAGATCTAAGCGTCTCGTTTAATATTAAAGGGGCCAACTAGGTAGTATAATAACTCTTAATTAATATGGTACTAAACATAGTATTATAACTACACATGTTACTTATATATTACTTTATCTTGCTCTTGTTAAAACAACATGTGCGTATATTATTATATAATTTACCTCACTTTTATATTTAAGCTATATATTTATATATTTGTACTTAACCCAAATAAGATTATCTACTTATCTCATATTACGCTTATATATATATATATTAATTTACACCTATATATATCTATATTTCATTTCCTATATAATTGTTAATCCTATTTATTTTATCATCATAGTTTAAAATACTATTTATTTTAGAGTGTGTGGTTATAATTAGAAGTAAACCTTACTCATTTTTATATATAAATTCATATTATCATATATAATCTGTCCTACCTCATAAAATATTTATACAAGATCAATGTTGATCATTTATATATATATATACCTTCAATATTTACCTAACTAGATAAGTGCCATATCTTTGGTATCATCGACAAACTTTTGAACCTTGCATTTAAGTCCATGATATAATCAACTTATTATAATGTAGTATATTAACATATAGAACTACTTATTCTAGTACAAAAATTTTAACGATACTTAAATCATCTAAGTACTAAATTACTAAGCTTACCATAAGGTATTTATGTATTATTAGTCATATGATGGTTCCTACTTATTTATAGTGAGAAATGAGTTACGAATTCTGTAAAATTTGACGTGTTTTTATAAATAAACTCAAACTTTCCACAGTTAAAAATTTATTGATTTTCAAAATTATTTGAGTGAGATATATAAAATATGAAATATTTTTATAAATTCACAATAAGTAATAAACTCCCATTACCTACTTTATAGTCATCAGTTTAAATATATATATTACAAATCCGTATAGTGATACTAGATATCCTACCTACATAGATAATAAACTAAATAGAAAGTTTATTATATATTGGCTCTTTCCACGTCTTTTAGTTCGTACCTCCACATTCCTATTTTCACTGTATTGGGTACATTCTTTCAGGAATGACTCACCAATACAATAATTACCTCATATTTGAAATATATAGTCTCACTCACAAATCTAGAAACCCTATATATAAATACTTCAGTTGTTAGTAGTATATAATATATGATATATATGATACATCTACTGTTTAGTGTAATGG
This sequence comes from Trachelipus rathkii, assembly GCA_015478945.1. NCBI lineage: Eukaryota > Metazoa > Arthropoda > Malacostraca > Isopoda > Trachelipodidae > Trachelipus > Trachelipus rathkii. The sequence goes on along the minus strand of JABUQX010093129.1, from coordinate 33,440 downwards.
AAAATCTAATATATTATTAACAGTATATATACCTATTATTTATAATTTTGAATGTAAATAATTTTGTTAAATTAGAACTCTCATTATCAACAATCATAATATTGATAATCATAATATTATTATATATGATTTAATCTATATTTTTGAAAATATTTGAATTATATAGAATATTTATAATTATCATATTAAATTTTAATAAGCCTTTTGAAAATGTGAGGAAGAAGTATATTCATTACCTCTAAAAAGTTACGTGATAAAAATTATCTCATAAATTAGTACATAATTACGTTTTTGATATAATTTAACTAGCTAATATTATATATATATATTATATAAAATATATATAATATATATATATAATATAATATATAATATAATATATATATAATATATTAATATAATATTTAAAATATATATAATATAAAATATTAATAATATATATATAATAATAATATATATATAATATATATAATTATAATATTTATATATATATATATATATATATATAATGAAAATATAAAAAAAAATTAATAATTTTTCCTCAAAAGTAATAAATAAAAATAATAAAAATAATTATTTATATATATATATAGGTACTCATGCTTGATATAACGAAAGTAATATCGTAAGACTAGAATAAAGTGAAAAATTATATGAAAATATATATGAAGCGATTCAGTTGTGACTCGCTGCAGACCTATTTATTTATCTCATCGTAGAGTCATATCTATTTAACCGGATTGCAAATAATTAATTGAATATCTTGGATAAGCATATACATATTTTCTGAAGTATTTATTATCACTCACTATAAATTGCTTGTTGAAATATCAAAAATAATAGTTATTATTATTTTTACCTATTTTAAGCTTTATAGTTTTTTAGTTACATGCATTGATTACTTTCGGTAGAGGCAGTCACGTTATATATATTATATATTAAATTTAATTAATATAATATATATATATATATATTATATATATATATTTATATAATAATTATATATATATATTATATATATATAATATATATATATATATATATTATATATTATATATATATATACTATAATAATTATATATTTAATTAATATATACACTTGTATGTACTATAAGAACTTATTTTTATGTTACGTTATATAAATATATAATAATATATATTATGAATTTAACTTATTAATTTTAATTACCATATTTTATATCAACGTAATAAAGTATGATATATTAAATAGAGACATAAATATTTATTACTTAATTACATCAGTTATAAATATTATTTCAATAAATACTATAAGTTATTTAACCTTTATATTCTTATCTATATTTATGTATGAATAAGTAATATCAATTTCCTAAAATCACGCTAACATACACTGTACGAATTCAATGATAAACGAACTCGTATATGTTATATGATTATAATAATATGTTGTATGTACCTGTGAGTATACTCATAATTTATCGATTTTTGTAATTTATCTAATGGTTTCTCTATATATTATATTATATATATTTATCTATTATATCATTTATTTTACTTTGAATTGCTCATTGCATTTAGAACAATTAATTGTACTTATTATTTTATAAATAATAATAACTAAAATTTATAAATTGTTATTACAAGGCTTTAATGTAAGTTAGGAATTTTTATCGATTTTTATATTTATTATAATAAATATCATCTAATGTTTTCTTCCTATATATATAATATATCCCGAGTTATTGAACGATAAATTATTAAAGTTCTGAGAGCTATTCATAATCGAGAAAAACAGACTGATCATAATAGAGGTTGATTTTGTGCTTACTTATTTGTTAGTTAAAGTATATGCTCATAGGCAGATGCGAAACTTTATTCATATTGTATATAAGCAACTACGACATTGTGTATGCAAAGAATTTATATAGGCATACCCTGTCTTTTGGCAACTACGATTCTCAGTATGCAGATAATATTTATATACGAAATCATTAATTTAAAGTAATTATATATCCTTAGTAGTCAATTCTTTTTAATTGATTTCCTTTTTTCAAGCGCATATATATATTATATATATATATTATATATATATTATATATATATTAATATATATATACTATAGTATATATATTTTATATATAAATATATAATAATTATATTTTAATATATATATTATAATTAATAATTATATATTAATATATACTATATATATAAATATATATATGATATTATATATAATATAATATATATATATTATTAATATAATAATATATATATATAGATCCCAAATATAAAAGGAATTGAATGAAAACAATTAATTTATGAAAAATTAATTATAATATATTATTTTTATAATTAATATATATTGGCCAGTCATCTTACCACATTCAAATTTTAGATGATTGAGACGCTATTGACCCCTCAACTAAATCATGATAATATAATTAATATTAAAAAATATATTATATATATATATATAGTATAATATTAAATATAATATATATAATAGTGAGATATTAAATATTAATATAATTGTATAAACACAATTTTTTAATACTACCAATAAATTTTTTTTTCCTTTTTTATAATTTTTATTTGTAATTTAAAGGTAAAGACATGATAGAACCTTTATAAATTATAAAATTTTACCGTTATTACTTATAATAGAGTTAACTTTTTGCTTAAAATAGCACTGATAACACACATACATCACACACAAACACATCAACAATCAACAACACAGTACACACACACATACACACACACACTAACACACACACACAATACACCTTTTATTACCTACAGACACATTACACATACACAGTAACACACACCATTATAAAAAAAAAAAATAAATAATTAATTATATAAAAATAATATAATTTAAATAATAATAATAATTAAATTATAATCATTAAATAATAATAATTAATTTAATCTAATTTTAAATAATAATAATTATTAATAATTAATAATAAAATTAAATAATAATTTAATTAATTAAAGGCATAACAATAACAATAATAAAAAATAAAATTTTACATCCAAATACAAATAAGTAAATAAATGTATAATACAAATAATAATAATAAACTAATAAAATAATAATAATAATATAATAATAATATAATAAATAGATAATAATAATAATATATATATATAATTAATATATAATAATTATATTTTACGTTTATAAATAAATCTACTCATCTTTTCATTTATTTTATATCTCATTTCTTCGGGAACTCCAAAGACTTCATTATGTAATTATTAACATATTTAGATAAATATATAATAATATTATACTCAATACACTAAATCAATTAAAATTAATCGAATACAATAATAATAATTAACCTAAATATACTTAAGACCCAGAATATTAATTTGAGAGTGAATATTAATCATATTTTATTTAAGTGACAATACGTTGAATAATAAATAAATATAAAATACATATATTAATTAATAAAATAAGCGTATTACTAAGAGATAGATACCAGTGAGAATGAGATTATATATATAATATAACACATCTATAATAGAATAACAAATTAATATTGAACATATTGTATTTTTGTTTTATTATATAATTAATAATAATAATAATAATAATAATAATAATAAAATACATCAAAAACTAAATTATATATAAACTCAATAATTAAAATTTTGACTAATAAATTAGTTTTATATCACTATTTCTCAGAGCTATTAATTTAGAATTTATAATGTTAGGGCTTTAATGACCCAATATTATTGGTTATCAATATTGAGTGCGATATAGTACGCTGATAAGTAACAGTTGAGCCACGTAAATTGTATAATTAGGAATGCTTTATTAATACAGCAGCATGAGGAGCAAACATCAAGAATTTTAATATCATGGAGCAATGCTAGTCACAAAAGCTATGTAGGTTAGTATGCATAAACTTAGTACTATATTAGTGATATTCAGCTTGTATAAATTTATTTGGTCGACAAATATTTAGAAAATATGAATAGATGTAAGAACAAATACAAAAAATAAAAATAAAATAAAATAAATAATAGCTACGCATAATACTCATACCGACAATAGATAGTACTATTTAACCTTGTGGCAAATAGTTAGAAGATTTATATATCCATTAAAATATTAATTTAATATTTTATAACACTTTATTCTCTCGTACATAAATATTCATGATAATGTTCGAATAATGATATAGATATACATATCAAATTTTTTATTATATTATATAATTTACAAAATTTTTTATAAACCTGAATAATATAATAAATAAGTTTGTCCGTCATATAATGAACAAATATATACTATACTATGAATTGCACACCGCCAAAGATATTGAAAAATTCTTAAATGTGTGAGTTATTATTAGATATTCATATAGTTTGCCATATTCATAGGAAATGCCAATTCTATTGAAAAAGAAATGACTGGATTCGAATCTATAATTAAGCGAAGAAATGTACAAAGCTTTGTCACAATAGTGATCACTAATTAACTATAATGGGTTAGTTGGTCACATATAAGTGATTCTACGACATAAATACTCGCCTATTGTTGGTACCGCTTTAGTACTTCAACTCACTAATATGTATAATAATATTATCTGGTAACCATTATGTTTTGATCTGATGTTGCTGAGTACATATTTCCCGTCAAAATTTCCAAAACAGATAAATAAATTTATTGGATTTTTCACAGAATTTAATTTTAAAGGGATAATAAATAAGTATTTATCGTGGTAAATTTTTCTTATAAGGAAATGACTAATATTTGTTTTTTAAAATATTGCTGGATTATTTATTGCTCGAAAACGTCATTAAACGACAGAATTTATTTTTCACAATATCTTAAAATATAGCATATCTAAGTGATATGCCTTGTAAGCTTTTGAATTTGTTATAGATGTAAAAAATAAGAAATTTACTAATTTTGGTGCTACTGGTTTATATATATTCCATATATATTATAGTATATATATACAGTGATATCATATTTATAAGGGGGCTATGGACCATGAGCTCACCCCACCCCGATAGTTTTGATACTACTAAAATTATTTATAGTATCATATATCCGTTTAATATATAAAGTGCAGAGTTTAAATTATATATTTATATATAATATCTTATATGTCAGTGAAAAATAATATAATTCGTCGCTGTTAAAGTCCATTAGTTAAAACTAAATATTTAACATTCAGATAGGATATAATGCAAACTATTAAAGTAATATTACAGTGATTTATATGAAGAATGTGTATAAGCGCATTACTAGATAATCTGAATTAAGTATAGTAATATTATCTGTTACTTATAATTAATAATTATAATAACATAATTACTCCATAATAAATACAGAACAACTAACATTCCTACTTATCACACTATAAGATACTTTAATTGACGCACATCTCATTTTTATATACCATTAATTTGAATTATATTATAATTAATCAGCTATTGGAGAGAAGTCTTATAAATTTCCTTGCAATATTGTCTCACTACCTCACGAACGGGTTAATGATTTAGATAGTGAATAATATAAAATTATTGATATATTATATTTACATAATAATCTCGAAGCCCAATTGAAGATTTAGTCAAAGCAGAATGTATTTATGGAATTGAAATGCAACAGCATACGGTATCACCTAATAATAATACCGCAATAGATGACTAGTATCTTGTTCTAGCAGTCATACTCAAATTTCAAAATTAATTTTACTCTTATAGTGCAAAATATACCTGGCAATTTTATACCCGTTGTTAAATGTACTATTATACTAAGTTAGAAAAGAAGCTATTTCGACATATTAAAACTATCATAGAAAATATCATTTATGAGAATATTACTAATATGTAGAGATTAATAGAAATACTTATATGGTACTTGCCCTTCCATTATTTATACATACATCGAATATAATTTTGATAAATAATATTTATATAATTATTGACATCCCACGGTCCACTCCATATCCATATCTAAGGTGCGATAATATTAATTTACAAATAATAATGGATAGAATATGGTATTATATTTAAATATATAATCATAATATATACTTATTATATATATAGTATATATATATTATATATATATATATATAACGGAAAATGAAAATAATAATGAAATATTTAAAAAATAAAGGATAATTTATTCTTTATATCTCATCTGGTCATTCATCTCCGCATCAATAGATGACTGGACGCTTCGCCACTGGAATATATATTATAATATATCTATATATATACTATATATATATATACTATATATATATATTATATATATATATTATATATATATATATATATATATATTATACTATATATATAGTACAAAGAATGATCTTTATAATATTTAATTGGCCCTATTTAAGAGAATCACCTTGCTATAGCAAAAGAAGATAGTTTTGGAATAGCGAAACGCTTCTTTAGTCATATTTCTTTATTAATTATGTCTCATGACTATTTTACTTGAACACACATTAAGATATTCCAATGTCAAATTTTAATTGTTTTTTAAAATACTTTCAATTTAATATACAAGCTTTGTTTTTTATGACCGAGAGAGCGTCAAGATGTTCGCACTCTGATCTACATTTTTAACTGACTCTATGCCATTTGGCACAGGCGTTTTGGGAGCCAGAGGCACCTCCGGTGACCTTGGATTATGGCGTCAACAAGAAAGAATGCAACAATTATTCGGCTTTATACAACAGGGACTTATAGGTAAGGTTTTTCTTTCCAACTGCTGTACCAAACCTTACTAAGCCTAAATTACCAATAATATTCCTTTAAATTTGGTAATGTTTAACGAGTACGGTACATAATGGTTATCTCAAAAGTTGCCTGTAACACCCCCTTCTGACAATTTTAAAAAAAGTTTAGATAGAGGAGACAGTGGCTACTAAAGTTATGAGGGTAAAACAATAATTTTCACCTAAACATAATAGCTCTCCTACTGAGGCAATTCTTCATTTCTATGTACACACCTTTACTTAGGCGTTTTACCATCTGAAAGAAAACGGAATTAGTATTTTTTTTTTTTTTTTTTTTTTTTTAAGTGTTATTTTTCTCTTTCTTAAATCTACTAAGTTATAATATATGCGAACGTTCCTTAAATTTTCTAAATGACAACTTCTAATTCAGCAGAACTTTATAAAAAGTAGCTAAATTTATTTATTATTGTTCTAATGCCTTCTTTAGTAATTTTAAAATAGGTTACTCTTCATAGCGGGGATAGCTTAAAGTTTGCCGACAATTAAACTATGTTTTGCCGCACCTAATCGACAAAAATTGTTGGAAGCCTACATGTAACTTACCTTTTAAGGCACACAAGAAACGTGTTCAGATTTTTTAATATTAATAAATAAATTGGGCTTTATAAAATCGGCTAAATAGGTATGATAATACTGCTTAGACTATATTATTTTTATAAATTATAATAATATGCATTATATTCAATGCATAATATGTAATATAGTAATATAACATAATATCCATCTAGGTATATGTCATATTATATATAATTTTATATGACCAAACATCTCAAGTTTGCTGGACTAAGACCGTTCTTTGTTTAATACGTCAGACGTGTAAAGTCCTTCATAAAGAGTGTATATAAATAACACCTAATAGGAATATTAAGAGCTTCCGCTCCAGTCGGAGGTAGTGCTTAAATCATGCTTAACCTATGCATAATAACATACATTCTCAAGATCAAGCCATAGCATAATATAAATTTCTATTGACTTTTTACCTCCAGTAGAATGCCTACGATTAATACATCTTAGGATTATATAGCTTACACTATAGTCCCGTGCTCCATCCCACGGGCCCTACACACTTCCTCAACCAAGCGACTAGTGAAGTTCGCCTACTCTAATCACGATAATAATTTATTAATTTACACATGTAAAATAGGATTATCAACAGAATTAGGAAATAGCTCTAAATTGTTTTTATCCAATGAGAATTGATTATTAATGGGAACGATAAATTTATATTTATTTTGAAGAGTTCTTTTATAAAATTTACTTAACTTATATATAATTTATTGTTTAAATTTGTGAAATTAATGTTTAATTTTAGGGTAATAATTTTATTTTTTGGTATTATATTTTTTATCCCTAATTCGTTATTATTTTAGTGTGATGAACCGAATTTATGTGTGGCCCCGTAACATATCAATTTCTATTATCAACACCATGAACGGCTAAATGAATACTTTATCTCGTCACTTCTTTTAAAAAACACCTTGTAAATCAGGTACGATATTGACCTGATGTTTAACGGTTTATTTTTTACTTGACATGCTGAGTCACGTGTCGGTATAAACTTGTGTTATTATTTTTAATGCATTGTGCATGAACACAATATTCATTTCTCTAATTAATGCTCAGGAGGGTTTTATTCACACCAAAGTGTCCTTTATTGTGGTATTCGCTATTATACCTTTACTGCTACACTCTTTTCAACGTTAATCAACATTGAATGAAGACATTTCCCGTTTTTGAATAGAGACATTTCTCAACATTAATAATTCTATCTCCTTTTGTTATAAAAGAGATAATTTTGCAGCCTTGTTAACTACGAGGTCCCTTTTACATATTCTCTCTTCGCAAAAATTCAGATCATATTAAAAGGTTAATTATATCTGAACTGTAATGAAGTGCTGTCTAATTTCTTTCAAAAGTCCAAATCGTTCGCTTGAAATGCGAGAATAATTTAATTTTTGCCATTTTTTTTTAAAACGTTAGTTTACATAAATTTATTTTGGAAATTTCCAATATGGCCGCTTCGCTTCAGAGCGGCTGCAGCCTTCATTTCTAAACTAGAGAGATCTGGAATCGGCGCGTTTCCATTTCATTACCTAAGTTAATAGCAACCTACGATCGAAAGTCGCTATAGTATTTCTTTTACATGACCGATGCTGCATTCGGCTGTCGTGTAAAGCGAGTGGCGGTGACTTCACATGACTACTAAACTATATTGAACCTGTACATCTTCTTCACAATACCTCAGAAATCCTCATCCGGCAATATATTTAATTCGTCAAGTAAATTATTCTTTAAAATTTTTAAATCGACAGTTTATTTGATTTTCGGTTAATTAACTTTCCATCAGTATGTTAAAAGTACTCAAAATGAATATGCAAGGTATCCCTCATTCTTCCTAAATACATATATGTAAATTAAAATTAGCATGATTTACCATCATTAGGCATGCTTTAATCTTATATACTTAAATACGCACGAGAGCACGTAACAAGTATATTTGTCGTTAACAGGACTTATCTACCGCCTAAATATTTGCCCCAATATATCTAGAATAATTTCTAGTTAACCCCATATAATATAAATGTCTTATATTATTACTGGCAAACTCAACTTTTGATTACTGTTGTATTATAAAATGAATTATACTCATCATAAAAAAGCAAAATGGAACGTCCTCATATTTTTCTCATCGATACCGACATATTAATTACCGTTAATTACAAAGTCTTTAATTTAATTGGCATCAATATGTAAATACATACTTTGTGAGAGGTGGCTAATTACGACTGTCTAGTGGAACCTGAGTCGAGAGTGCAAGTGGCACGAAATTATCGCTTGTGTGTTTAAAACCTATATTTACTTTCATTGCCAAAACAGTAAACCCCTTTGATTTGTTTAATTCCGTAAGAACAAAACTTGCTATGTTTTTAATTCCGTAAGAACAAAATTTTATTTCGCAAAAAAAAAAATAATATAATTAGCTAATATTTGCTTACTTCTATCGATCGATCTGGTCGAGACAAGCAAATGAGTTAAACCTACATATGTAAGTAATATAAATAATACTTAGTGGGACTCAGAATATATAAATCCGTATCTTAAAGGATAAAATAATATTATAGATATTCAAAATATGAAATACCTCTCTCTTATTTTTGTTTGAGTCCAAAAAGAATGTATAGAATAGATATATAGAATATAAATGAGAAGATGATAAATGAGATGATGCTTAATGAGACTTTACATGAAACTAGTTGCACATAAATGAATTCAAAACACATACAGTTATAGTAACATCCCAAAGACTTATTTTTTATTAAGATGACAGATTAGAATGACATTTTGTATTGAGGATAAGAAAATGCGAATGATGAACATAATGCAAGTTAGTCTAAGACGATGAATAAATAGTAATTTGTATAGATAGATATGTTTAGACCTAAGGGAATTTAGATATCATTAAACAATGACATAAGAAACATCCCATAGAGATCAAAGTTAATAAGAGTAATCAAGATCATAAACCATACGCTACACTATCGAAAATAGACGTCCCAATAATGTCAAACACAACCAAACACTAAATAATCAAATGACGATCAAATTGAAAATCAATCAACATAAAATGACACCACACTAGGATATGGCTTAAGAGTATCAAAATATTCACTGTAACTAAAATCCACCAAAAAAAAAAATCCTTAGTATCCAATAAAAAAATAAAGATACAATCAAATAATGAAACCATAGCACAATTACCTTAATAGACATAAATAATTATAGATTACATAAACGTCAAGATAAGTGACCTTAATTAATAACTACTGAGTAAAATTAATAACAATAATAACTAATAGATCCAAGTGTCCATAGAGTATATTCGAACTCATAAATAATAATACATAATAATATCAACTCAAGATTCCTATAACACACAATTCACACACACACCACAGAAGATAGATGAGTGAGCAGATGCATATCTTATAAAATAAGTAGGAATTGTCAAAAAGCAGCATTTCAAAATTTTAACAAACCCATAATTATGCATTAAGAAATTGACAATCGAAAGGTCCAGGCAAATAATAATGATGGAATTGAACGAAATTGAATCACTTAAAATATTTCTATAATAATAATAATAATTATGAATTGAAAGAGTTAATAATAATAAGAAGTATAATAATAATCAATAATGATAATAATAATAAGAATAATATAATATTATATATGAATAAAATAATGAATAATGAAATTGAATAAATAATCATAATTTAATTAATAATATTATAATAAATAATTAGAATAATAATAATAAGTATATAATAATAATAATAATAATATAATGAAATAATAATAATAATAATAATAATAATAATAATAAAGCAGACAAAATAATTGTTACATCTCTTAAAATTTTAATCAAACTTAAATCTTAAAAATCTTAATGAGTTTCCTACGATTGAAAAACACAATTTAACGTCAAGCCCTTACCTATATTAGGTTAATAATGAAAATAAATGTTATTTTAATGGCATTAAAAATAAGTTAAATAAATGTCATTTAAATAACACTAAGCAAAATTTATTATTATATTTGTGCCTTGAGTACCTAGGTAATAAATGGGAAACAATAACATTTATATAACACTAAATTTCTTATTTAAATGACACTAAACAATATCAATTAAATAACACTGAACGTACTAAAAATGTCATTTAAATAAAACTAAACGGAATTTAATTTTTAGAATATATTTTGAGTAGGTTAAAAAAATGACTCAATATATAATCAATAATAATAATAATAATAATAATAATAATAATAATAATAATAATAATAATAATAATAATAATAATAATAATAATAATAATAATAATAATAATATGATAATATAATAAGTATGTAATTAATAATAATAATAATATTAATAATAAATGAATAGATTTAATAAAATATAATAATAATAATAATAATATATAATAATAATAATAATAATAATAATAATAATAATAATAATAATAATAATACCACTAAAGGTGTCATTTAAATAACACTAAAATTGACATGTAAATAAAACTAAACAATATTGTTATTAAATAAAAACAAACAATATACCTTAAGTATGTTAAAAAAGGCGCATTATAAAATCAATATCATTTAAATAACTTTAAAATTCTTTAATAAAATCAATAACATTAAAAAAACTAAACAATATTATTTAAATAACACTAAAATTGACATTTAAATAAAACTAAACAATATTATTTAAATAACACTAAACGAAATTCTCGTTTCATCTTCCGATTCATAGTTCCATAAAAAACATATGCAAACATGAACTCTGATACTGACCAGTTAGGAAACAGTTCGAAATAGGTGTGTCATTATTTGAAGAAGTCTTGCGTGATGATCGCTATTCAAGTACGAATGTGCGTGTAAACCTTTATACATACGGAAGAGCACGTGTACGAAGCTTGGTACAGCACACTATCTCCAAAAGAAGAAATGTCCCAAAGGAGAACACTAATAAATTCCATGTAATTTTCGGTAGACGTACGGAGCCCGTGGGCAAGTCACTGGGGATTACAGAAAAAAGTAGTGAGGGTCGCTTGGCCTGAGTTTCCTTACTCCGGTCATGCCATTGTGCGTACTATTGTTTTTTTGCCCCTTCTCGACAGTTCGGACCTATAAAGGTTCCAAGAAATGTATTTTCGTCATTTGGCAAGAGTTTTAACGCTTCTCTATACTTCATTTTTATTGATATTGTGAGAGCTAATATATTTTTTCTTACAGTTTCGGTATGTGAGTTTCAGAGTATTTGAAATTAAAAGATTTGTTTGAAATGATATTTATGTTTATAATTTTTTTGGTAAAAACTGCTGGCCTGATTTGAAGCGATGCCACGGAGAATCACCTATGCTGTATAAAGAGGTTAAAGAGCGATGAGAGCGACGTAAAAACTTATCTTAGTTTAATCTGAAGTATGAAATGTGATCTCCTAGTATTTAAAACATGGTAGCTTGTAACGGCCCAGCGTGAAATCTCTTGCATCATCATCATCAGGAATGCCAAGGATCAATTGTTAAAAAAATACGTAGACAAAACGCCATGTTAAAAGAATTTAATAGAGAGATGGGCGATCGGGATCAAAAAGATCAGGCATTTATAGTAGTTGAAAAAGGACGTATGTAAGTAAAACCAAATTCTTATCTGCTGTCCAAGTAAAGAGGCCTGCCGCCCTATCTTTGAACGCGATCATCTTGGAAACCTGAAGAAACGACTAAGAAACCGGAATTCACATCGCGGACCCGAACTTATTATAGTTAAAATATGGAACTAATAAACTGCGGAAAATCTGAACCCCAGGGGAGCTGTAGTAAATTGAAATTATATTTTCCGCTGAAAGTATCTCTTGGTGTGCAACTAATTTTCTTATTTGATTAAAGTGATTCGGATGAAGATTAGTTATGTATTTATAAACATTCACTTCCATTTAGTAAAGGAAACATTAACCAAGTAACGACTGGTATGCCGATAAAAATGAAATAATACTGATATCCTCTGAGTTGGTGCGGCGAAATGCCTTCTTGAGAGTGTGGAATGTCGTTAACCCAATACACATTCAAAAAACCAAAAACCTTTGAGAAGTGTTTTAAGTCTGAGTAAAGCAGACTAATGATTGTTACAGGATCATGACCTCATCTAACAACATAATCAAGGCAAATATTGACTACTGCAAAAATTATGTTAGTGTAAGAGGATGGAAAATGTCGGAATGAATAAGCGAGATAAGGAAGATAGATAAAAATAATTAATGAATACCAAGACATTATAAATCATGAATTTTTAAAATTCTCAAAAAGTATGGAATAGTGAAACAATTCTTGCTGATTATGGCATCATGATCATACCGTATGTTCTTATTTTTAAATTTTATACTGTACATGTACCTGAATTCATATGCCCTGAATTGCTGAAATTTTCCGTAAGTCAGTTCAATAAAAGACTATGTGTATGATGTCGGACAACACGTAATTTACTTATAAAAAAATATATGTCCCAAATTTCTGCCAATATGGTGAATGCGGATTGATATCGACGGCTATCACCCTAAACGTCCCATCAGTTCAATATTATTAGTTATATAGTCTATTTATATAAGTTTAATATATAATAATTATTATTTAAAAAACATAATAATAGTAATCACAAATTTTGAATAAATAGAAAAACTGATCCTAAATAAATATATAATTGAAATTCAAAAAGAAAATTTTAAATATTTTATAATAATCCTAACCTGTTTGAATGTTCATATAAATTTAAATTTAAGACAATTTATTATTAAAATATAACTAAATTATTTTGTTTGAACTTATTCAAGGAAGAGGTTCGAAATTAAATCTTTATTGGATACAAAGGGACTAACAAATATATATTGCATATATCAAACAACTTAAGGTTTTATGATATTAACTCCAAATTATAATTACGTCATAAAATAATGAGGTACACTGAATATGTTTGGTTAATATGGACTAATGAATTCCGATAAAGAAAAGTTCGCTAATATTTAATAATAAAAATTCTACTATATATATAGTGGCGATAATCCAGGGGTAGAGGAGACCCAGGAGCGCAAAATCGGCACATCTGCCCGATAAATTTTTTGTAGCACCTAACTAAGCCTCATAACTCTCATATTCAATATCCCGTTTTATAGTTCTATAACATAAAAACCTCATTAAGGAATGTACTTGAAGATTTTCAAAATGAATTATATTGTGGATTTAATTTTCATAAATAGTAAATAAAAAAAGGGAACCCTAAATTAATGATAAAACTTGTAAGTTAAAAATCAATACAGTGTTGGACTAATATTCTTTAATAAGGAAATCTTCTTAATGAAAACAAAAAATACAACTAAAACGTATTAAATGTTATTTGCATATTCAAACAATTTAAGAATTATATTGATATTAAGGTCTTCCAAAATTATTTAAGAACTTCATCAGAAGAGGACAGTGGTATAGACTAATATACTAATAATATAGAAATTGTTTCATCTTTCAATTGATAAAATAATAAAATGTTTTAATAATTAAAATAAAAACTGTTTTCATTTAAAATAAAGAAAATATTTTCTAAATATTATAATTAAAAAAATTATTTTTATCATAAAGATTAACTTTAAAAAAGCAGTTAATAAATTGATTTCAATATAAATTAAATTATAATATTTCGATAAGAATAAATAAACAGATGAAACTAAATAATTTATTTTAACCCTAGCGTTATTATGGATCTACAAAGCGTATATCGTAAAATAATAAATTATAAACTTATTGTAATAAAAAGAATAAAAACATAAATATATTAGTAAATTAAAATATTTAAACTTTCTTAAGTAGCATATTCATATACACAAATTTAACGATTCGTTACCATAGCTATACAACATCTTTAATAAAATTATTGACTACTTTCATAAACATTATAAAATGCAAGAAAATAAATTATTATATTTTAAATATATTTAAATTAGATAGAAACAAATTTGTGTCGTCAGCAAATAATATAAAATTCTTATTAAAGGAGAATATAATGCTTATCTAATAAAAAATAAAGATGATAAAGCAATTTTTAAGCAAAAGAAGAATATAAGCTATATAGCCTACGCAATCAACATGCCTTAAGAGTAACAAAAATTATGTATTTAGTATATGGTAAGGAAAGTAAGTTTGTGTGATTAAAAATTATTTTATTATAAATATATTTTAAATCCTTTATTATATAAAAGGAAAAATTATACTTATAAATATTATATTTGGCATATATTAATGCAATAAACTTTAAAATTTTTGCATATGAAAGTAATGTTGCATAATGATAGCGTACTTTGCAGTAGAATAGAAGAATAACACTACATTCTAGTACTTATTAAGATATGGAATAAAAGTTGATAAAAAAAATAGCTTAAATTGCTAAATCGTCAAAATCTAATCCAATCTTTCAGTATAATGATCAACAAAATGTCACATAAAAAAGAATTCCAAATTTACTGTAAAATTAAGAAAAATAAAACCGGAGTATATAATAATAATAAAGATTTTTGATCTGGCCTCCCGCCGAAAAACTACTCATCCAAAGATTAAACTGATTCATAATTATATACTTAGTTCCTTTTCACACGGTATTATTTATATTTATTAATACCTATTTGAAAAAATTCTAAGTTTTGAAAGATAAATCGAAATAATAGGTAAAAAAGTTTATTGGTCATAAGTTTTAGAAACAAGCTGAGTACGAAAGTCTAGTGATACGAATAATCGGAAAATAATTTCTTAAATGTTATATGCTATATTCTATATATAGAACTTAAGTTTTTAAAATGAAAGTAACCTCCAAAAAAATTTATTGAGATTTAAATTCATAAATAGAAGTTAACTAATAATTATTTATTTTAAAACTAATTTTACGATGAAGTTACTGATAAATAATTAAATTACATTATAAAAGAAGAATAACACCCCTACTGATACATTTTCTAACCTTTTCAAATTTTCTAAATCCTTCATAATTAGTTTCATTTAAAATTAATTGGTTCAAGTTGTATGGTTATAACAAAAAAAGTAGTGTTTTTAAAAAACTAAAAAATTAAGTTATGAATATAATTTATTTTCTTAGTGGAAATAAAATGTTAATTATAAACTTAGTACTTAAAAGTACTTATATGTACTAAGTACGTTTTTTTAGAAAAATATAATATATTAAATAATCAATAATATTATGAAGATAATATTATAATATATACTAGTATATAATATATATATATATATATAATACTAATATAATAATATTAACTAAATTATGAATATATATATATATATATATATATATATATATATAATATATATAATTAATTTCCACCCAATAATAATAATAATATTTAAAAATAATAAATAATAAACAAATATATAATATCCTTTTTTAGACTTTAAGTAGCCTCACCTAAAGAAAAATTTATATTATAATAATATTTTATTTTTAATTAGGAAGCGCATACTTATTCACAGTTGAGCTATGTGTCGTAATAAAACAAACTGTGATTAAAGAGAGGCTGCTTAATGCATACATATTATATGTAACAGTAAGAAAGAAGAAATTGGAGTGCAATAGACTATAATGTCGTCTTCTTGTTGAAACAGATGTAAAAATGTACACCGCAAAAATATGCCCGCATGAAAATGAACAAGCAAAAAATTTATAATAGCACAGAAAAGATACGATATATAAGCTATAAAGAGTTAGCGATCACCAGTTTGCTAGGCAAATAATTAACTTGAAGCGTTTAAGGACTACTATTATAATTACGCAAGCAAAAGAATACAATGATATATTACTCAATAACAAAAGTAACTGATTCACGAGAAATAAATTTGATTATTTATAGCAATAATGAGAGGCGAGTAATTTAGGAAAAATTTATGTCATATTTGCATTGTTAACATATATTTTTTGCTTTTTTTTTTTGTTTGCATTATAATTTTTTCATAAATATATACTACTCTATAGAATAATTTATTATATTTAAATATTAGTTCTCATCAGCCATGGGTCAGGGTAACATGCCCGTCTCTTTCCCTCGTTAATATTATAAAATTTATTCATCCTCCACTCGTCCATACCGAATACATAGACAAGGTTTTGCTTGAGGATCCCTTCTAAAACGCTTCCGCGGGAAATTTTGTTTCGGCTGGTATCGGGATGGGTATTTATTTATCTTTACCAAAATAAAAAAAAAAAAAAACATATCCCAAAATAAAATATTTAAAAATAATTTTCCTTCCCAGTTTCCTATCCAGAAAATGCGCTTCACGGAATGGTTAAGTTAGATGGATGTCTGTTAAAAAGTGGAAGAACATTACGAAAAGCCTATGCAGTTCTTCAACATCAACTAAAAAAAGTTGCCGAACGTAAGAGCGAGGTTCGTTTACGTTCAAAAAACAAAAATCGAACAAATTCAAAAATAAGGACCTTGAGAAATAATACCCATAGTTATATAAATATGAATGATAATGTGTAGAATGTTTATTATAGAACTTATGTGTAAGAGCGAGACAGGGGAGAGAGAAACAATTATTGAATAAAAAGCCCGTATAGAACTTAGAGAAGAGAGATAGAGTTTTATGCTTAGGGAGGGTAAAACTTATAGTATAATAGATCCATTATTTGTTTTGTAAAGGGAGACAAATCATAAAGGATCTTTAAACGTTTTTTGTAATGAGAGAGAGAGATAAATGAAAGGTGATTCTCGATAGGAATTATGTAAGCTTAGAAATTTCATAAGGTCCTGAATAGTATGATATAAGTTTGTTATGTTAAGAGAGGATATTAAACAATGATAGGTCACTTATTAGTAATATAGGATTTTATAATAAAATAAGAGGTGGATAGAACATTATAACCTTTTATATACTAATTGTACCATACTTATTTAAACTAAAGTTTTTTGTAAAAGGAAGGACAAATGGATAAAAAGTGTTCCTAATAAATGTGATCTCTTTGTAACCAAAAGAATGTATAAGTGATTATGGCAATCAATCCTTAAATTATAGACATTTTGATTAAGACGAATGGTGCTAAGGGCCGAGAAATACAGTATAAACTATGGATGAAGTTAAAACTGTTTTGAATTAATATAGTGTTTTGTAAGTGGAAAAAAGGCAACAAAACATACGGTACAGAAAAATTTTGATTTGTATCATGACTTTTCGGCACCGGAAGGTTACGCGTTTGGCATTGTAGAGCACCCCCTCAGACCTTCCACCTTGCCTGCACTTCACTAAGTGTAGTTATAGATATATAATTTGAGATTATATTAGATATGTATTATGCTGTATCATCTTGTGTGGAATTTGCAGAGAGAGTTGTTTAATGAATTTAGATCATAATTGAAAATGGGAAAACAACCCGTCTCACAGCTTAAAGTATTTCCAAGATTAATACTAAGAAAAATATAACATTACAAACCAAAAATTAAGAAAACCTTGCTTAAAGAAAAAACGGAAACTAAAAATAACTTATAATACGTGTTCGTGAATATACACCCATAATATCACTGCTAGCTTATATAGAGTGTGAGTGTGGTGTATCATCAGAGACATTGTAGGAGAGGCACTGTTCCTAATAGATTTATATAAAATAAAACTGCCCCAAAGTAAGTATTTTTGACAGTTGTGCAGGTATAATCAGTTATCATATAAGCCTCACCCTTAACCTCAGATTGGCACCTAAGTGGTATACAACTTAATAAGGATTTTAGCGGAGGCTCGGTTTTCGGTAACCAATACTTTCTTTTTTTGCTTTTTCATCATATATTTGATAACCTAGAAATTAATGATTTCGTAAGTGCGAATAGAGGAGGAACTATAGCTGAGAAGAAACACTGCCCCAGAGCCAGTTAATTTAAAACGATGGAGCAGGTAGTCCGCGGCCGTGCCCAAATAAAAATTTTTTTTTTTTTTGTTATTTTTTTTTTTTTTATTTTAAAATGGGACCGGTAGCGCAGAGTTGGGGACCCGGTTAATTTTTAAAAAGACGGGGCGTACGCCGCGAGTTTGTGTCCGCGGTGTTAAATTTAAAATTAATGGGGGAGTGAGACAGAAGTAGCCGTATAATTTTAAGATGAGGAAAAGCCGAAGTGGTGTGCTCTTATTAATAAGGCTAGCTGGTGTGTGCTAATAATTAGATAGAGACAGATTCGGTATAAACTCCAGGGTTGTTAAATTTAAGTGCGGCTATGATTTAGAATTTGGTCTCGGGCAATTGGAGTCGGCGTTTTGGGCTATCAAAAATTTGTCCTTGTTTGTGTTAGGTTCAAAAAATGTTGATATAAATGGATAATCTCTTAAGTTGCGGACAGTTATGAAACGCGTGAATTTCTTTTTTGACCTTTATTTAAAAGTCCACACCTCCTCTACAGACCATAGATTGGTGGACCCGATTGGCTGAAGTAATAGTATTTAACAAAAATGAAATGATGTGCGTATAACGTTGCTAGCATTAGTTATTAGTGCGTATATTTCCTGAAGTAGGTTTGAATCATATAGCCCCTAAATTAATTCTAAAACTTTGTGTTTTTACTAAGATAGGGAAGCTTGGGTAGCGCCGAAGAAGGTGGAACGTCAGAGCAAGAGTCGATATATTTAATAATATATAATAATTGTTTATTTGCCGCTCTTCCTAAAAAGTATTTTCTGGTCAAAATTCACAGGGTTGTAGCGGAGTTCGGTGAAATTATACAAGTCTACCTTAAGCCCGGCACACACCAGCAACCCTGCTCCACTCACGCGCGAGACACTACCCCCACGACCCGCCGGTAAAATTTACAAAATGTGACTAGGCCCCTGTTGCGTTTTATCTATAGAAAATGTATTAAAAATATAGGAGTGCTAAAACATCCCTTTATTTTACAGTTATTTAATGTAGATATAAGATCCCTATTATCTTCATTCATTGGAAGCTCTCGGTAAGTAGGGTTTTAATTTTATTTTAATGGGTAAGAAATGAGGTTGCGTAGAACCAATGAGAAAGTCTATACTATAATAAATATATATAATTATATTAGAGGAAATAAGAATTTGAATTAGTACTATATATATATACTAAATATAAATATATATTTAAAGTATTATAATATATAATATATGATATATATCATTATTTATATCTCATTGGCTTTTAAAGTGTGATTAATAGGATTTAAGCGTAAGGCCTGTCTACTCAATTAGGGTTACCGCTAACGCGTTTTAGTTTGCAAACCTCAACAAAAAAGTGGTAGGATTTTAACATAATTTCAGATCCTACTTAGGTGCCTTGGGCAAAACAAAATCCAGGTTGGGTTAATTCCGCGTGAATTTTAAAAATTGGACTAGTTAATGGCTGCCGGGGGTTAGTGGCTAACTGCGAGCAGATCCATTAAGGGTAGGTGGTGTTACATTTCTAAGAGGATGAGGTGGCCGCGAGTCGCGGCTGCCAGATAGAATTTGAAATGCGGGCTAAAGCGTAAGCAGCGTGGTTGCCGGTATAATTTTAAAATGGCCGTGAGTCGCTCGGTTCACCTTCCATTTAGATGTAGGTGCCTACCCGCGTAGATTGTGGTCAGATATGTGGAGGGTGGGATAACCAAGTCTGTGTCCGTCCAGTATATTATTTTAAAATGTAGTATGCGACTAATTAGCAGAGCTTTAAGAGGTTAATTTTAAAAACATGTAGCCAGACTCTGAACTAGAGCCAAAAAGTTACTAATTTATTTATGTAAACGAGGAGATATAATATAGAGCTAGACAAACATCGACATAGTTATTAATGTTAAAAAAAAGTTTATTATAAAAACTAAGAGAAAGATACATATAATATTCAAAAATTTATATAATTTATAGTTAACGAAATAAAGAGCATTCATATTATACTTCTAAATATCAACTCTTCGGTTGTAAGTGCTCGGCTCTTTGTGTGTGGATGTGTGTTTGAGTGGCGAAATGCGTACAAAGTTATCACCCCTCGTGATGAAAACTCGGTACATCTCAATTCGTCGAGGCAGTGACAAGACATAGGATAACCGTTAAATTCTTCAAAAAAAAAGAACATCTGGTCAGCGGGAAAGTACTTATATAATGACATGATATATGATTTTGTCTATAACTGTTTTAAACTGTATAATAAATATGATAACTGTAAAACCAGGTTTGCCTTTAGAACTAAGCGAATATTTTAAAGAAGATCCGACATACTTACTCAGTATAGAGAGATAGAGAAGAAGACCTGATTATTTAGTTAAAGTTAAACATAGTTTTTTTTTAGTGGCCCAAGTTCGCAGCTAAGAAAAAAAAATTTACTGGGACATCGCCGGCTCCAGGCTCGCGCTCCAGCGCTCTAACCGGAAATCCCCCGGATCCGTTCTCCGTGCGTAAAACGGTTTTAAAAAAGGAAAATTTTTAAATCCAATTTAAAATTTACATTTTAAGCATAAAATAAGTTAAACAACAGTTTAAATTTTTCAGATTTATAATAATAGAAGATTTTAATAGAAATATATTTAGATAATAATAATATATATACATATATTTATTATATATAATATTATTATATATATAAATAAGATTATCCATTCTGATACTAGAAGATATTCGAACACTGAACTCCGGCGATTTGCCTAAGTAAACAGTATAACCGGTTTAAAAACTAGTAATGCTTTATTCTTAATTATGAAAAAACTAATATTCTGTTCTGATAGACTGCCTTATGAATAGTTATTATAAAATATTATTCAACATCCTATGTATATAGTCTCACCACAGTACTTATACATAACCAAACAAACATTACCTTCCTTTTCATTATACCTGAAATAGAGTTTTAAATTTTAGCTTGCTTAAACAAGTGCGCGAGCAAAATAAAATAAGCAATTGGTATATTAATAGAAAAATTTTAAAATGTGGACGTATATCGTTAACGTTAATATAAGAAAAATTAGGGACCTTTATCCTTAAGTGATCATTTCTCAAAATAATTTTCACTCCCAATGTTTAATGCTACCTTGAGCCATATTGCAATATTCAAACCCAAATTTTATAAATAATATATGCCTATTATGCAGTAATTCCAATATCCGTATTCTGGAGTATTTCACAAATAAAAATATCATTTAACATACTAAACCTATTTACTAAATGTGGGAAATAAATATTAACTCAGGAGTTAATAAACTAGAATTATTATAAGTTATTGCGGGATGAAGTTCGAAGGAATAGAAAAATAAGACCCTTATTGCATAAAGGAAAATAAAACTTAAATATATTTGTGAGTCCCATTCTAACCAGACAAACTGTTTTTCAAAATTATAAATCAAACATTGTTAACTTTCTGATAATATAAATGACAAACCTAAATTATTTCAGGTATAATTAAAATTACGTATAACTATACAGCCCAGCAGAAATGCGAAAATAAAACTATATCGTTCATGACGCACTATATATATAATATATAGCTATTATATATTATAATATAGTATAGTAATATATAATATATATATACCCGATTTAATAGTAATAGATATATTTATTTAACTATATGTAAAATAAATAGGTAGTAGTAGTAGTAGATAATAGTAGTAGATAGTATATATAATAAGAGTAATAGTAAATAAGTAAGTATATAAGATAACATGTTATGATCGATATATTATACTTCTTCGATTGTCAAGCGAACGAAAATGAGCTAAAGTTTAAAAGAGTTATATAACACTTAAAAATAATTAGTTACCCATTGACCTTATGAAGCACCAGTAGCAATATAATAATAGACATTACATATAAAAAAAATATATGTGTTTTAATTATACAATATATATTTAAGTTTAATTTTTCTTTAATACGATAATAAGGCGTTTTTTAATATGTCAGCGGTAATTGTGTAGTGTCAATCCTTTTCGTAATTTGCGCGCATATTGAGAATTCTAAAAGTTACAGGTACACATGTGTCGACAATAAAATGAATTCTCTCCTTTTGCCTAGGCCCTCTGAAAACTCTTGTGCCTTGACATATCCACTAGGAAAATCCCCAGAATACGAGAGTTACCTCCGTCCTATGATTTTCGAACAACGTTTGACCAGGGATCAAACGCGTATCCCCGCGTCCTCCAATGCAGCTGTCCGGAAAGGCCATCAGAAATCTCACGGACGAGGGATCCCTGCAAGGGGTACCTGTGTTGTAACACCGGGCACGTTATTCTGCTGGAAAATAAAATGACCAAAAAACAAAAAATGTGTACACTTCAATTGCAGGTCTACAACGAAGACTGCAATTCCCCTTCTGCCGCTCACCGCGACCCCAATGTTAAAAAACAATGTTAATTTAGTCTTACTCCGGTCTCACTGTGGCTCGGCAAAAAAAAGAGCAGGGCTATCAATGACCCTTCGCCCACCAAGCCGTTACCAGACAACGTCCAATCGAGTCGGGCCGTGAGGCGCAACAATGTGCCATGACGAACCAGGGTATGACAGTCCTCACAGTGGCGCACAGAGTGCCTCATATCTCTGGGTGAGGTGGTTCGGGGAGGTTTAAGCAAATATTTGGCCAGCCGGCTACCACGATTTACGTCTTACCTACGTAATATATAGTATACTATATATAATTAATAACTATGGCGTATTATAGTACATTACTAGTTGTAAGTTACTATATCTCGATCACTCTACCATATTTATATTCTATACCTGAATCTGACGTCTACGTATAGTAATGACCACTCATCTTCTATGCCCCGCCTCTTTCCTTCTATCACTTCTGACCTAGCTGGCTATCCGCTGAACCACACCGCGTGGGCGTAACAAAATCAGTGTCACGCTTCTTGCGGAGTAAAATTACTAAATTGCGATTAGCACGTAAATAGACCTCGTACTGAAGAACAAAAACCAAACCCGTGACCTTCCTGCTACATCATAACCGTAAACGCAGATCATTCTTCTAATTACGTAATGTTCGTATGATTCCAGTAGTGCAATACTTCAAGTGTCGCAAAAGCTATATCAGGCGACGACGGTATACGGTAGTGTGGAAAATGGATGATTGACAAACATGTATGTTCAATTTTTTTGTCTGCCTAAAATGTTATTGGTTATAAGTACTGGGTTCGGTGTGTATATATAGTAAATATAAAATTTATTAAGTTTTCATATAGTATAATCAGTTATTTATTTATATTATTTTATGTCGTAAAGTGGCGACCTAAAATTATTGAAGTCAAATATATATGTTATATCAAACTTTCTGGGTGTGGAAAAACGCAACGACGGGGTTAATACGTGTATTGTTTAAAATTCTTACATATATAGAACACTACCAGATCCGTATTAAAAAGAAAAAGAAATAGATGGAATGAAGTAGAAAGAGAAATATAATTAGTCGTTCAATTATAAATACTGCATTAGAGGTAAAGTAGAAAATGTAACATGCAATAATTACGATGAATTACTTCTAATTAAATGGTCGAACGAGTTGCGGAATAAATTAAAGGATATTTTATTTTATTAGATATTTTAATTTATTAGATCTTAATAATATGTCATATAATGAGAATTATTACAATTTTATAAATCAGAAATTAAATTACTATAAATTAAATATTAATCTAAGGATTAAATATTCTATAACTTATATCAATTAATATAATCATAATAAATTAAATATATAATAATAAATTCAATAATAGTAAAATATTATTTATAATATATACTATATTTAAATATTACGGTATATATCAAATTAAAAATAATAAATTATCAATCAATACCTACTTAAAATTTAAAATACTTAATAATAAATTTGCGATCTTGCTCTTTCATATCCTATCTTATAGTTATCTTACATCTTCTCTTCTTCTTCCGTTCCTCACCAATCTATAATGGCGCTTCTTTCTCTCGATTTTTGGGACTTTTCTCTCGTTTTCCCTTCAATTTTCTCTTCTTCTCTCATTCAATTAATTCCCCAATTAATAATGAAAATAATCAATTGTTATTATTAATACATCTAGGACTAAATTTATTAAAGTATGGTTCATAACAGATACATTATTCAATGAATTTGATTTAAAAAAGGTTAATTAATTATGTTTAAATCACGAGGTACAAAAAATTGTTTACATGTCCGAAATTATCGTTTTAAATTATAACTCAATGGAAAGAGACTTAAAAATATAAGATCAGAATACTCTATTCGATAATTTCATATATTCTGGATGAGTCCAAGCGTGTCCATAAAATCATAAGAGTGATGTGAAACTAATTAGTTTAATTATCTGGACAGAAATGTGACGAAAAATATGGCGGTAAATCAGGGTAAGCTGTTGTGAGTGAGACTCTGCCATACTGCCCCATGAGGTAACATGCCCCTGTGAAACAAGCACGTTCTCCCCATAAGTAATATTTGCAGGAAAAGGAAGGGAAAATGTCCTGAGAGTCATTCTTGCCCCAGCCTTCATCATTGTATGTACTTAGTAGAGCAGGGTCTTATTCTTCAAGGAAGTGCCATTGGATTTCGACTCATTCACGATCCGATGCCATATCAGAGGTAATAGGTCACCGGTAATAGGTTTCTGCTCGATATAAAATGCTAAATGATTGTTTAAATCGGTTTACGGCACATCGAGACAAGGATTATAAAGTATTGCTACCAATTATGCGGGAGGTTTATAGGTGTAAACATATGATTGATTTTAATCGCGTGGCACATCCGGGACAAGGTATTTAAAAGTGATTGCAAGACCCAGATGGGGTAAGTGGGTTTGCTTCACACGTCACGATTGGTAACGAACCAATAGCTTCCCCTCCTAGGGCAGCAGGCAAAAAGATTCCATTTACTAATAGGTGAAAATGATTAACAATTTGCCGTTTCTATACGCGGAGGCTTACCAATCGAATTCATTCACCGACTGTCCTAATGTCCTGGATAGAGCTGAAAGGTCCTTACCAGGAAGTGGGTATATATGCCCACTCTAACACCACCGCTATATGTTTCCAGATCGTCGAGGCACATCGGCCGGTACAAAGACCCACATTTTTAGAATGCTGTTTGCTAAAATAACCAATTAAGCGGCCTGATCACGACTCAGTCCACGATTTCCACAGTCATCACAGCGTACTAATCAGATGAATAAAAGTTTATTCATTTAATATTATATGCTCTGAGACAATTTATACATAGCTTAATCCGATCGAGATAACAGCGGACAGGACGGCGAGGAAAATGGTAGTGTTTGCCCCAAATGAAGCCGGCAGGGGATCCAACCGCAAAGATGTGAACTTTTCGAAATAAACTAGTTATTAAAACTATTTAAATAAAGGAGCTTTAAACATAAACTTGCGAGTTTGATATTCTATGAGTTATTTGCGATTCAAGATAGCTCATTACCAGTATTATTATACGCATATGGTTATCTATTATCCGACCCTATCTTATTCCTCATCTGTATTGCACCGATTTGTGTGATATACCCGCATTATCTATTCATTTATTATTCATCATTTTAGTTAACTCTAGAAATAATGGTCTCTCATATAAATTTATATAAACTTAATACGGGGTTTCATAACGTTGACATTGTACGACAATTACACAAAACATATTGACTTCTCCAATATCTTGGTTTTTATGTTATTTCTGCTTATGTTGTTATTCTAACACTTTCTGTATTTAGCATAGATGAGTAGAGCTCATAGAGTCTGTGGCTTGCGGCCGTGGGCCGACTTACAGTGCAGAATTAGTCTCTTGTTGCCCTCTTAGTTCTTGGCCCCTGATCCTTACTACTTCCAAGGCTAATGGTCCAGTAAAGGAGAAGTTTCACGCCATTGGATTCTATTGGTTTTAGAGATGAGAGCGAGACGAGGGAGATGAGGAAGACTTTTGGCCGAATACTCTGCCCGACCCTACTTGGTTGCCCGGCTCTATCTTGCTTACTAACAAAGAGCGTTGAAAACATTGAGAAGAGCGGACCACGGATAGGAGGAGCTAAGGCGAGAAGAGTTGAGAGAAATGCAATTGTTGATATGATATAGTCTTATAAAGTAGTGATCAGGCATAAGCAAATGGGCGGGAAATGTTAGTTTCCGTTATATGGCCCTGGAGGGGAGGAGAGAGGGACGTGAGCGAAGTACTGATAGAACTAACGGAGGGATGAAGATTGCGAGAGATAACTTCTAAGGAAAAAAATCGACATCAAAAGATGAAAATGAATTGATCGAAAGTTCCGATGAGGTGCTAGAGAGACGACGATAATAGAGACGAGAAATGATTGATGATTTAGTGTAGATTGAGAGACGAGAGTTTGAGAGATAGACGTGAACGAGAGAGATAACGAGGCAATGTTACTGACGGAGGATTTGAAAATTCCTGAGAAAAGTGACGGAGGATCATGCCCGCAGATCCCCATGAGGACGATCCGAGAAAGAAATCTTCTCGATTACCACGAAAGTTAGAGACATGATGCTGTAGGGAGAGGATGACGAGAGAGGCATGAAAGTTTGATTGGGAACAGAAGACAGAGGATAGCTTATTATTAAAAATGACAAGAAAAAACAGAGAAAAACCGAGATTTTATGCCAGTGACAAGATAGTACAAATAGAAAGGTGAAAAATAAAAATTAAATCAACAGAGACACATATAAATGATGAAAAATTAATAAAAAAAAAATGATAATAGTGTTGAGTTTAATTTATAAACAACAAGACATCAACTGGCGCAAGAGACGCGAAAGACGATATTACGCACTAAGAAAGTCAACCTTCCACCATTTTGTTACGCAACAACAAAAAATCTGCCGTTTAGGCATACCCTGCTTATTCACCCTGCGTCCTCCCAGAAGTAGACTTTAGATTACCTAAAGAATACCATCAAGAGAAAAGATTCGAAAGGCTTTGTTTAGAGGAGATTCTGACATACCCCAATTTTTAACTTCAACGAAGAAAAAAATATGACGACGACGAAGTAGTGAAAAATGCGGGATATCATTTTTTATGGAAAATTTACTCTTCCTCTTATATGGAAACATAATTCTTTCTCTGAAATTCTCGACAGTAAATACAAGTTCGGTTGTGCTTCATTTTATCTTTAGACCCTCAACAATAAGCAATATATACCAGCATGGGAATAATAAGTGGTGTATGATCATTAAGAGCATTTTGTAAAAAAGGATAGCGAGTTCCACGATCATATAGAATACTTATAATGGTAGTAGATATCACTTTCTATTTTTTCACCAAAAATTAAATCTAAAGGAAGTTGCACACTCAACATGGAAGCTAATAGTGATACTCAGACAAAAAAAAAAAACAATCGCCTTGCTTGATTTGTCGGAACAATTTTACCGTCTTCAATGAGCGTACAACTAATATCTTGCCTCCATATCCGTATAAAAGAAAATAAATACTGAAACTCCTATAAATATCAAAAATATTCAAATGCTTTTATTCAGTCACCAACAACTAAATTGTAATTTCCATCATATCTCTAAAAATATTCAAAGTTAGTATGAATACATTATTGTCAACGGTATTACATATGAAAAAACAATGACAAGATAATTGAAATTCTAAAATAATTTTTTTTTTCAATGTATCAATGCAAAAAATAATAATAATATACACCACATCCACATAGCGTAGATAAAATAATAATAATGAATAATAATAATTTTTTATACTAAAAACAATTACTTTTTAAACTTTCTACCTCACTTATGAGAACATATGGTATTTAGTTAGAAATTGTTAGATGAAGGTATATTATTCTTAATTGCGTGACTTTCTCTTTAAAAATTATCAGTCCCGGGCCACTACATTGCTTACATTTGAAAAACAAAGGTAAGGCTTACATAGACTCCACAGCGTTGTATTTTAAGGCTTCGTTCTAAAGAACTGTTGGTTGCTGAAATGGTGCTTGGTTATTTAGTGCAAAGTTTTTGTAGGAAATATTCACCAAGCAAATTATTATACTATATTTATATATAGCTATTAAGACTATAGTTAAAATACCTATATTTACTATATATCATATATAACCTTATAGTTATACGTATACTATATAATAATATATATAAATAATAACTAATATATACTATATATAACTATATATATATATAAAATATATATATATAGTGTACTTAATACTATATAGGTACTATATATATACTATTAATATATTATATATATACTTTATGAGCTATACTATATCCAACAGTATCAAGCGTCGCTGCAACACCAAGAGACGTGCCCGCTACCATTTACTGACGTATAAATGAATTCTAAACTGACCTGATTCTCAACCAGTACGTTTCTTACTCTAGTATTTTACTCGAATGATGCACTTTAGATTATTGTGTAAGTATTCACCCCTATCCCATTATCGTTGGCCGTTATTTTAATGCAAAGGGAATAACTTCTAATATAAACGTAAGTAGTAAACTACTTCTGCTGGTGTAGCCCTGAGTTAATAAACAAACACATTACTACAGGAAGCTCTGTCATCTCCTTTTACATTTTATCTTTTATTTATTCCACTGATGCAGACTCCTGCCCGTAAAACCATGAAATGCTTTCACTAATAATTGTGGTCTTTATTTCCTGGAGAATGATCCTTATGGGTCTTCTGTGTGGGTAGCCCCCTATGTGCTTCCTTTATGTACCTGGCCTTACAAAATGAGTTTGAGGAATACTTCCATGCCATATCGAATTCAAGGGTTTTGGGTGTTGATAACCTTTAAAATTCTCAAAAGAAGTTGCAATAAAAAAGAATTAAATGAACAGTCTGATATGAAAATTATTTTACAGAATATGTAAATTAAATCTATTCCATATTTAGAAAAGTTTATATCTGGCTTTAAAAACTGAATTCCCACCCATGGGATTACTCGTAAAAGCTTCAACACTCCTAAGATATGTGCTGTGTCTGAGTGAGCTATTTGCTTAAATTGGTTTAGCATAAAGCATATGTGCTGATTTGTTATATCCGTGTTCATAGCTTTTAGCTGAACATAAGCTGTCTACGTATAAGATGATATAGTATGTAGTAGAGATGTTAATCGTGTGTCTAGCACCCTACTGTTGATACCCGGCTGTGATAGGCTGTAGTGCGACTGAATTCTTTACTTTGATTCTCTGCCCTTAGAGTGTTCTTTAGTTTTGTACGATTTTCAGCCCCGGCGAACTAAAATCACAGCTAGCCGCTTTCCTATACCGGCATTTCCCGATGACCCGAGCAAGGAATAACAAGTAACAAAAAGCTTCGAAATTCCTAATTAATATAACCATGCGTGGACAACACCTTGTTTTCAATACAACTGTGTGGTACAGGTGGTTCACTATCGCCATCCTTGATTACACTTCTTTCTATCTATGCGTGATAAACATGTTTTTCTTGGTATGGTTACAAGATTCAAAAAATAACCTAACAAGTAATCCGCTAATCTGTAATTACCATTAGTTGGTATAGGCATGAGACAAAAGTAATAAACAAAACTTAATAAAATATGTCAAAGTTAATTGTGAGGGTAAAAATATAAAGTGTTTCGGCATGATGATCTAAGATATTTAAAATGGAGTTCGAGTGGAAATAATGAATTGCTCAACTCCGCTTACACGCCCTGCCTTTTACGTATTGGTGGGAGCCGGCAGCTAGTCAAGGTTTGTAGTTGGAGTTCAGTGTTCATTTGCCGAAATTCTTTTGCGGTGGGAAGCGAACAGTAGTAAAAAATTTCTCGCCAGTGACTAGACTAACAAAAGTGGAACGTGGTGAGAACCCCGAGAAGTAGCGTAGTGTGAAAATGAAAGTAGCCAGAACGGACAAATGGTGTGAAAAGTCAGTTGGCGAGCCGAGCGAGCAGAGTGGGCGGTAACCCATAAATGTGCCGGGCAGTCGAAGCGTGACAAAAAAAGTACCACGGCCCTAACCTCTTCGACTTCGCTCTTACGTAACGAACAATCACAAACCAGCATAGCCATTGTACACCATGAGGAACAAGAAAGAACGGTGCGTGCAGTCGACCTGAATGCAGTAGTCACCAACATGAAATTGTTTTTTTATACCTGAGGCGTTCTCCAAACGGATTGGATTGTTGCGAACCCTCTTGCCCCTGCTGTTCTGTCCCTGTATTATATCTGTGTCGCGGGTACGTTCTCTCACACTTTAAATCAAGCGATCCAAACGGAGATCAACCTTCAACCCGGAGGTCCCCAGACCCCTGGTCGGTACGTATAGCCTATATGCGCTTGCTTATCAGTCGAGGTTATAATACTCTTTCCAAACATATTGAGTTCTATTACATATCGCAATGCCACACTAAAAGATGGCTCATAATAATGCAGCAGGTTTTTATTGATTTGACTTTCATTTTTTGTTTTTGAAAATTTAAATTATATTCAAAATCTTATGATACGAGCAATTCTGAGATTTAATAAAGAATAATAAATTTCCATTTGATCCAATAAATCTCAAGATACAGTAACTAAAGAGCGGGTGGGTGCCAGGTGTATCTGCGGACAAACGACGGTTTAAGTTACAAAATTTAAACCCGACTGTCTCTCCAGCGCAAAGCGACACAGCGCTGTTTGTCCCCTTGATCTTCGGATAAATGGTTCTACATTTATTAACTAATGGGCGGGGGTGGTCTCCCCCCACATCTGCGGAGTCTGCGGGCGCCGTTAGTTTTGCCATTTATGCTGATATACGTGCAGTGAGAATACGTGCAGTGAGAGAAACGTACATTGAATATCAAACTGCTTGGAGAGGAGACGAGAGAAGAGAGAGAGAGTTAGAGAGAGAGGAGAGATCCTTCGAGACCATGAGAGAGAAGTGAGAGAGGAGATAGAGTCTGAAATAAAATCTTTGTGGCAAAGGCCTTGAGAGAGAGAGAGAGATGAGGACTTTTCTATAGAGACAGCAGAGAGAGATTTTGTGCGTGCCAGTAGGTGCGCTAACACAACAAAAAAATGTCCCAAAGAATGTCAATCAAAATAAACACAACACCTAATATTTATAAGCGACAAATTTTTCAACGTTTCAAAGACATTATTTATTTCCAAGAAAGTAGCTTCACACCAATTTGTTTCTAGTTCTTTTGAGCTATAACAAAATATAAATTAAAAAAAAAAATTAGGCACCTTGCCTGACATTCGCCGCTTTGTCCTTTATCGCTTGCGCGATTATGCTTGTATCTGTACCTGCTCATTCCTTCAACTATTCGATGTTCCTCTATGCCTCATTAATTAGACTTCCTGTGCTCGCCCGACCGGCTTCACCTCCAGTGAGTGAGCTGGAACCGGTCCCACGGTTTATGACTAACTTGTCGTCTTAATCTCTGTTATATCGTTTGAGCTAAACTTGGCGAACGAACATGTCCTAGTTAAACTTTAAAGAACTAAGGCAGAAGAACTGATATACGTTAATATAATTTTTTGCAGCCTCATTAAGACCTGCCTATACACCTCACATTTTACCTCTCCCCTGCTCCTTCAATTTATATTTTCAAATTAGTTTTTTTCCTTTTGAAAACCAGATGCGAGAGGCAGCTGATGCTCATCTTGCTGTGCTAGCAGACGCCTCGTTCTTTTCTAGCGTGAGCGACATTCTGATCACTGCTAAACGTCATGGGTGTATGTGCCTTGTTCTAGCAGTAATGTAAAGAATTACGTCTCCAAACACACATTCTAGAGCCGAACGCGTTTTTGAGCCTTCGCTGGATTGCGATTTGGATCCAGCTGCCTTGGCTCATGCTCTCTTCTTATGGTCTTTTACAATCCTTTCAGTAAGTATATTGTTTCATAATCTTTTTTTATTTAAATTGTGAAATTGTTCTATTGTCCACATATCTAGATAAAAGCCAAATAGAGTAAGTTCTGTAGGTAGTCTCACTCACTAGCCGAGACTATGACTCTCTCTCCGGCTGTTACATGATGCCTCTTAAGAACTTATCGACGCTAAGATGCAGCCCGGATACCAATTAAGCGACGGCTCGATTGTTTCAGATTTTTCCCATATTATTATTAAAAAATAATCACGGAGCTAGTCCACTTTATACCAGATTCGTGTGTATGCGACACAAAGGG